>JAJIBD010007699.1:0-83393 GCA_021461705.1 Cryptotis parvus | reverse complement strand
ACAGGCTGGAGCTCCTTTGTTTGCCGGCCCTACAGGCCCTGTCCCCGTCACAGCCATGGGGAGTGTGCCTGAGAGGATTTTAAGTAAATACCATCACGAGGCCCGTGTGTGCAAACTGTCAATTTGTATTTATATGATGTGTGACTGGGCTGAAACAGGCCTCATGAATCACTCAGGATTACTCTCATGGAGAGCCTCTAATTCTGCCTGAAGGATTAGGGAAGCAGGGTTCAAATGCTATTCATCAGCCTCGTCTTTCAAGGAGCCCCAGCAAAGGTGGCCAGAGTCTGACCTATCTCGGGAACCCTCCATTTCCAAGGCCCGGGGAAAAGGTCATGCAAAGGTAATGGAATATTTTTGTTAAGGTAGCTGCACTCTGCTCCCTAAGCTGGTCTGGGAAAATAGCTTTCCGGGGACTCGCGAGTGGGGGGCGGAGCTCACAGGAACGCAGGAGCTGCTTCGGTGCCCAGAGCACTTGGGAAAGTCTTTCTGAGTGATAGGTATTAATGCCACTTTTAAGAATAATCCCGCTGAGGCGTGGAGGTGAAACCCCAGAGAATCACCAGAGAATCAGGTCAGCAGGAAACGGGAGGAAGGGAAGGGGCGGGAGCCGGGAGGATCCTGCAACAAGTGGCTGAGTGTCCTTCACCGGGTGCCCAGGGGTGATGTTTGGGCTGTGGGCTGCTCACTGCCCTTCAGGCCTGCTGTTGGTGGGTGAAGGGAATAAGCCAGAACTGAGCGAGGCTTCTGCAGGCAGTGGAGGGCTCGGAGATGAGCCTAAGGGTGCTCAGTGGGAGGCAGGCAACAGAGTAAATATGGGGCTTCTGATTTGCTCTTTCAGCACCTGGTCCACTCCTCTCTGGAACCGTGACCCTGTTGGCCTCACTGTGAGGCCATCAGAGCTTTTGAGGACATAGATTGTTCTAGAAACATCTCTCCCACGGACACAGAAACTTCTCGTTGGCCTCCATGCTGGGCTGCTTGTTTCTTACCTGCCTCGTTGTCCGACTCCCTCGACTCCCCTCTGCTGCTCTGCCCTGGGTTTCTGCCCTGGACTTTCTCCTGCCCTCTCTCTGCACCTGTGGCTCAGGATGTCAGCTTGTCTCCAGGAGTAAAACATCATCTCGAGACTAGGGACTCCTGTGCATGAGTTCCAGCCCTGACCTCTCTTCCTAGTGGTTCCAGCTGCTTTGTCAGAGCTCCATTGGGATCGGTGAGCGGCCGCTTCTCCAAACCCACGCCCTCGTCTAGCCTCCTCAACAGCCTGCCGCCTATCCACTAAGTGAGAACATAATTCCCATGTGACAGAGGAAGAGTTTCTTCCCCATGAGCACAGACGTCCCTCCTGGGCTCAGCTCTGAGTGTCTGAAGGGTCAAATTCCCCGAGTGTCTTTCAGGCTCTATCCTCCAAGCCCACTGCACCTTTGGTCTGCCCCATCTCGGTGCAGGGTGGTTTGGCCATCATTCTTTTGTTTATTTATCGGTTTATCGTTTTTTTGGTCACACCCAGCGACCCTCAGGGGTTCCTCCTAGCTCTGCACACAGGAATTACTCCTGGTGGTGCTGAGGGGGACGCTATGGGATGCCGGGGGATCGAATCCAGGTCAGCCATGTGCAAGGCAAATGCCCTCCCTGCTGTCTATTGTCCCGCCACCACCATTCTAGACCTCTTGCTTTCTCTCACCCACATGCCATCATTCAGCAAAGCTTGTGCGCTCCACTTCCAGAATTAGCCTAGCACTCTGTCACATCTCCCCCTGCATTGTGCCTCAGACCACCCTCATCTGCCTTGGCATGATTTTTACCTCTACACCCATCTCAGAGCAGCAGCTGAGTCTAATCCTTTACACGCCTCTCCTATGCCCAACCTCCCAGAGAGCCCCCACTGGAAAGCTCTCGAGATTGTTCTATTCAACTCCAGAAGTGACCCACCCACCCGAGAGTACCAGGGGACTCTGTTGGCAGTGTGCTGTCACATAGGCTGGCACAGGGGGCACATACCCAAGGCCTGCCCTTCATGGGCAAAGGGTTCAAAGACCCTAGGAGAGACAGTGCTCAGGGCAGCACACAGAGCCCCAGCACCCAGCTGGCTCAGACACCGTTGTTCCATGCATCAGTTTGGCTTTGGGTTTCTGTGACCAGGCCGAGTCCACAGGGATCTGTGAAGCCAGGCCAGTGTGAGCCTTCAGATAGGGTTGATGCATGAGTCAGGTCCTGGCATGGGAGTGTGTAGTTGGGAAAAGTGTTGAGTATCAAGCACACACATCTCTCTTCCAAAAGGAATAGCAGTTGTCAAAGCCTTTGGAGGGTTATTATAATTATGGTTTAGTCCTTTCATTTTTACATAATTAATTATAATTTAATTAACATTCTATTTTAATTTAGGTAATATGGTTATAACAGTATTCAAGCTTACGGTGCTGCTGTACTAAGTACAATATGGTCGCTGCACGCTACCTACTCCACCGAAGTACCTGCAACTCTTCAACCCCCTTGGCCATCATGTCTGGTGTGTTCCACCTTCCCCCACTGTTGGTTAATAATGTTGGTTCACAAATTCTGACACAAAGGTTTGTCATTGCTTGACATAGTCCATTCCTGTGTTCTGTCTCTGTCCCACCGTGAGTGAGATTGTCCAATATTTGCTCTCCTCCCTCTGACCCACTTTGCTGCCATGATGCCCCTACTGTTGCAGCAACCTGAGAGGTTTCTTCTTCTCTTATAGCTGGGATGTGTGTCCCTGTGTGTGTGGATCACGGCTTCCTACCCATCCGTCTAGGTGACTTCTTCCTTGGTGGTTGTCATTGCGTTGAAACCTGGATTTGAATTTGAGGTGATTTTTTTAAAAAGGAAAAGAGAAGAGAGAGAAAGGGAAAGAAATAAAGAACCTGCCATGGAGCAGGGCTGGGGAAAGGGGAGGGAACCGGGGATGTTGTTGGTGGGAGATGGGCACTGGTGGAGGGACGGGTGCTGAAACACTGTATGACCAAAACCCAAACATGAACTTTTTAATTGTATATCTTTTTATTTGTATGGAGATGGGCACTGGTGGAGGGACGGGTGCTGAAACACTGTATGACCAAAATCCAAACATGAAAAAAAAAACATGAATAAATAATAAAGTATCTGATTAAAAATAAAAAAAAAAAAAAAAGTATTTTATTATACCACAGTGAGATATACAATTACAAACATACACAATTAAAAAGTTCATATTTGGGTTTTGGTCATACAGTGTTCCAGCACCCATCCCGCCACCAGTGCCCATCTCCCACCACCAACGTCCCCGGTTCCTCCCCCCCTCCCCCAGCCCGCCTCCATGGCAGGTTCTTTATTTCTTTCCCTTTCTCTCTCTTTCTCTTTTCCTTCCCTTCCAGACAATGGATTACAGAACATACATTAAAGGGTTGTCATGTGTATCTTTTGCCTGTATTTAATGCTCAGTTCTAGGTTGGTATTAGTACTTTTGACAATTGTTAGCACACTGTTCTATTTTCTGTGGATTTCAGGTGACTTTAGCACAGATTCCTTACAGCGAAAAGTACAGAGCTAAAATTATTTTCAGGGCATTCTGAAGGCTCAGGGCACATTGCTCAGTGTCCCCAATGCAGAGCCCCTCCGGCTGCTGGGAAGTCTTGCAGAGAGGCTGCTACATGTGGCTGCTCCGAGTGGGAATGACCTCTCATGTTTTCTAACCCCAAAGCTGTGGGCCCTCAAAAACTGAGCATTTTCCCAAGGGGCAAGGACAAACTGCATGGATAAAGGAGAACTATCCACTGAGGTCCAGAAAACAAACAAAATGAGCTGAACTGAATGGGGCTTTTGACTCAGCAGGAGGAACCCTGACATGAAGCCTCAATGGTGGTGGTATGTTTTTACGTCAGTTTTGGAGAGAAGGATGTGAGGCAGGCATTAGTCATTCTGCCCAGGAACCAGGACTCCAGCCTAGGCACTGTGCCCTCTCCTGTCTGTGCCACCCGCTTGGCATCTGTGCCCCTTGTTTCCATGGGATGCAGCCACTGCCTGTTTGCTAAGCAAGAAAAGTTAGGGGTGAGCCATGTGGTCTGTCTTCTGGCATAGGGATTCCTACTGTGTTTCTGTTTCGGCCAGGCAACAATGCACTCCCGTGCTCAGGGCTTGCTTCTGGCTCTGTACTCAAGGAGCACCCGTGGCAGTGTTCAAGGGCCTTAGACGGTGCTCAGGACCCAAGCCTGGCTGGCTTCTTATAAGACAAGTGCCTTACCTGCTGTACTATCTCTTCAGACCTGATAAAGTATTTTTCTACTAATGACTCATTTTTTTTTTGCCTTGGAAGTTTTCCTGCAGCCTTGTGTATAAAGGTCTCTGAAAATGCTATACAAACCAAATATTCATCGCTAATAAATTGCAATGAGATTTATTTCAAAACATCCCCACATTCAATTACATGAACCATAGAACGCACTGACCCAGAGTTTGAGACACTACACTGAGCTCTGTCACACTCTATGATAAAGAACAACTGGTCAACCACAGCCTGGGTCTGACACGGAAAAGCTTGTGAAGTCACATGATTGGGTAATCAGTTCGCTCAGGCCTGCAGGGGAACCCATGCTGCGGCCTGGTTTGTGTGTACTAAGAAGTGTCTTTACATGTGTCAGTGGTGGCGAAACTTGGGAGGAAAACACTGTCTCCTGGCTGCTAAGGGAAGGAGGAGGAGTTCCGCTTCCAGAATCCCTGGAACATGGCTGCTTCCAGACTTGCTCCTTGTGAATAGCTCCCAAGAAGCCCTGACGAAACGGGTTCCAATGTCCGCTGTCTAGCCCTTCCAAACAGCACTTTCTGCTCCGTGGTTGGATACACAAACACGTGTCTCAAACATCCTGATCTTGAGACTGCCTAAAAGCTCCACAGATATCAAACTGTAACAACAGGGGCTGGAGCGATAGCAGAGCGGGTAGGGCATTTACCTTGCACATGGCCGATCTGGGTTCCATCCCTGGCATTTCATATAGTCTCCTGAGCACTGCCAGGCATAATTCCTGAGTGCAGAGCCAGGAGTAACCTCAAGCATCTCTGGATGTGTCCCCAAAAGCCAAAGCCAAACCAAAACAAAACAACTCCCACCCGACATACACATAAACTAAAACGAACAACAACAACAACAAACTGCACTAAAGGCCTGGTACATCCTTCTGACAGTCTGAGAAGGAAGCAGGGGAAAATGGGAGTATTTGCAGATGATTCTGTACCCAAGAGACACAGATCTAACTATCCTGCCATAGGAACTTCCAGCCATTGGGAAACCGTCCACAGAAGATTTGCTTAGGGCTTTGTTTTGATCTAGCTTTCTCTGCGTTTGGATAACATCGACATTTTTCTATACAAATAATGCTGCAGTAGATATTTGTGTATATCTATTCACTGTTGTTTATATTCTCTGGATATTCGCTCAGATCCCCAAAATTGTCCTCCTCATCTTTTTATTCTTTATGGTATCCTTGGATTCAATGAAAGTCTTTTGAGTGGGGGAAGAAGCTAAGCAACATTTTCTTTAGGGTTTGTCTTGATACATCTTGTCTTAAAAACAGTTTGTGCCTTGAGGCTCTTAAGATACATTCCTGGTTTTCCCTCTGAAAGTTGTATAGTTTTTGCTTTCTACATGCAGGTGTTTAACCAGCCTGGAATTGGCTTTTGTGCTTGGTATCGTTCTTGATTTCCAAACACCTAGGGGTTTTCTGGTTATCTTTTGTTTTTAATTTGTAGTTTAATTACATTCTGGTGAGATAATTAGGATTGCTATGGCAATCACTGAAAGCTGTTGAGACTTGTCTTATAGCCTGGTGTGTGATAGAAATGTACAGAAACTTGAAAATGATTCTATAGTAATTAGGAAAAGTATTCTACATATTTCTAGCAGGTAAGAATTGATTCAATTGTTCAGTTTCTTTGCTTAAAAGTTTTTGTTTGTTTACTACCTCTTTTATTGAATGGGCTGTGCAGAAAATATTTGCTATAATTTTTAGATTATTTCTCCTTTGGCAGTGATAGTTTTGCATTATATATTTTAAGCTATTCTATGATGTACAGAGACTCTTTCCTTGAGATGTTGCCTTCTAATCTTAATGTCTTCTATAGATGAAATATTTGACATTAGGTTAGCTTAAAATATTTCTGTTTCTGATCCAAACCAAAATGAATATCTTTCCTCCTTCTTTTGCTGTTTCTGCATTCGATAAGGCATTCAAGCATTTCTCATGGTTGGATTTAATTTTTTCTTAATCCAATACTCCAGTGTGTACCCTTTAACAGAAACTTTTCGTCTGCTGTTATTATGAACATTCCACAAAAAGTCTGAGTTATGCCATTTTGCTTTTGCAAAAACCATGTTGGAAACTATTTTCACATGTGGCAAGGAATTGATGAGACTCTTTGTTCACTGTTAGAAAGGTTGAAGAGCTTGTATCTGGGTGTTCTAGTGTTCCAGTATAGTTATAGACTCACGTGGTGTGTCTTTATGAGTCCATGCCTTTACTGTGTGTGAGTGTCATGCTGGATTTAGTGTCTTATTTAGTGAGACTTGATTTTTTCCTAGCTGTTAAAAATAACCCCCTGAAGGTTATTTTGGAAATCTGTAACTCACACACCAATTTTATTTTTCTGTATAATTTAACAGTCACTGACTTTTCCAGCTGATTGGACATGGCCCACCCCAAGCTGGAGGCCGTCTGCTCCTCAGTTGAAAGACATCTTGAGAAAGCTGAGTGATGAAAAAAATCCTAGTAGACATAAACTATGAAAACTCGACAGTAGGAGAATGGGCTAGGGCTTACTCATGATTAGTTTGGAAATTGTGATGTGCTTAATGTCTCTTATCTTTTTTGTTTGTGTTTTGTTTTGGGGCCACATCAGGGGTTACTCTTAGAACTGCTACTCAGGGGGGGCCAGGGGAACATATAAGTTGGCAGGGATCGAACTGGGGTCTGCAAAACAAGTGTCCCGCCCGCTATGCTCTCTCTCTCTCTCTCTCTCTCTAATCCAAGAAATTCATTTCTGATAATAACCATAGACTTCACAAGGAACTTGTGGGTCATTAAGAAGCTGTCCGGGTCTGTGATTTGGCAGCAGCCAAAGGGGAAGCAGCCCCAGCCCCACGACTCACTCCAGGGCACAGTGGACAGGCTCCAGGGTGAAGGGAGGCACGTGCCTCCTTCCCCAGGGCTTGGGACCTGGAGTCTGCCATCCACGGCAGGGAGCTGGATGGCAGCCTGCTGGCTCAACTGCTCTTGAACCCTGCACCAACAGCTGCTCTGGTATGCTCCAGACTCTGCGAATTTCTGGAACCAATTGCCGAAACCCTGCTGTGAGTTTGGCTCTGGGAAGGCAGCGAGGCTCAAGGCTTGCAGAGTGGATCAGTAAGGGGAGTTCCACCTCCTGGAGCTGCGGCTTGTTGGGGGCGGGCCGGGGGCCCACCCTAGGGGAGCGTCTGTTTGGAGCAGCTGATCTTCAGACCCATGGCCCGAGGCTGACAGATTCTGGGGCTCTCAGTGAGACCCCCTGCCTGTGTCTCTGGTAGCAAGATTCAGACCACGCTGTTCCTGGCCTTGAATAAATCCAAGATTCCTGGCTTTGTTGCTGTTCGTGTTTTAGTTTAAAATGATTATCTTTCTGTTTGTCTGGGGCACAGCTGTCAGTGCATGGTGCTTACTCCTGACTCTCACTCAGGAATCACTCCTGTGCTGCTGGAGATTGAAAGCAGGGATGGTCACGTGCAAAGTGCTGTACTGCCTCGCCCAATGTTTGGGTCACTTTTAAAAAATTTTGTCATGATCACTTGATCACTTGACATCCCGATTTGTTGATTTGCTCAAGCAGGTGCCAGTAACGTTTCCATCTGACCCTGTCACGTGCCAGGGTAGCCCAATGGCATCTGCTTGCTTCAAGAATACGAAGAGCCTCAAACCATTCCTTCAGGGTCTTGGCGAAGAAGTTTGACCATCTTGTAGGCGGCCACGTGATCTTTTGATGTCCCGTGGGATCCAGTCGGTAACGGCTCTAGTCCAGTGGTCGTCTCCAAATCACATTACATGTCCAGCCCATCTGATTTTCAATGCCTTGGCAAACGAGACAGCGTCCCTGACTCTGGAATGGTGGAGGTTGGAACTCCCGATTCCTTCTCTCACTTGAATGAGGCGTGATATTCCCAAGCATAGCTCTTTCAATTCCTCTTTGGGAGGCCTGAATAGCATTCTCATCCTGCTTTTGTAGGGCCCAGGTCTCTGAGGCGTATGTTAATGCAGGGAGAATGGTAGAGTGGAAGAGATGTGCCTGAGCAGGAGGTTCTTTGTCCTTTTAGGTATTTCTTTGATGCTCTTGGAATTTTTGAATTTATTTTTGTTATTATTGAGTCACTGTGAGAAAGTTACACAGTTGTGCATGCTAGGTTTCAGGAATACAGTGTTCTAACACCCATCCCTCCACCAGTGTGCATTTCCCACCACCAATGATCTCAGTTTCCCTTCCATGACCCCCATCACACACACACTCTCTCTCTCTTTCTCTCTCTTTCTCCTTTTTAGACATTATGGCTTGCAGGACAGACTGAGGGGTTATCATGTCCATTCCTTCATCTCCTTTAGGCACTCAGCTCTCACCCAGAGTCATCATTTCTAACCACCTTTGTCACAGTGGCCCCTTCTATTTGGGTCATTTAAACAGTGGCAGCTTATGGACTTGGTTAGATGATGTCTGCTGGCCAGCAGAGCACGGAGAGGTGCTGGGTCCCCAACTTCCACTCAGTGGAGAGGTCTCTGGGATTCCAGAGAATTAACACTGTACACCACAACTTCTGCTGCTTTTTGGACACACGCACTCACCATACTCACGTGCATTTACCCACACTTACAGACTCTTACACACATACACACACTCACACACACTCACAGACTCACACTCACACACACTCATAGACTCACAGGCTCACACTCACACACACAGAATCACACAAACATACACGCTCACATATGAAGGCACACACTTTCCTATACTCACACACTCACAAATGGATATACACACACTCATACACGTATACACACTCACACTTTGATAGACTGTCAAAGGCACAGTGATGCAAAATATATATATATATATTTTATTATATCACTTGATCACTTGATCACTTGAATCCCGTTATTCATCGATTTGCTCGAGCGGGTGCCAGTAACATTTCCATTGGACCCTATCACGTGCCAATGTAGCCCAATGGCATCTGGTTGATTCAGGAATATGAAGAGCCTCAAACCGTTCCTTCAGGGTCTTAACAAGGAAGTCTGACCATCTTGTAGGTGGGCGGCCACGTGATCTTTTGACATCCCGTGGGATCCAGTCGGTAACGGCTCTAGTCCAGCGGTTGTCTCCAAATCGCATTACATGTCCAGCCCATCTGATTTTCGATGCCTTGGCAAACGAGACAGCGTCCCTGATTCTGGAATAGTGACGGAGGTCAGAACTCCGATTCCTTCTCTCACTTGAGTGAGGCGTGATATTCCAAGCATAGCTCTTTCGATGCCTCTCTGGGAGACCCGAATAGCATTCTCATCCTGCTTTCGTAGGGCCCAGGTCTCTGAGGCGTATGTTAATGCAGGGAGAACGGTGGAGTCGAAGAGATGTGCCCGGAGCTGGAGGTTCTTTGTCCTTTTAGCTATATCTATTTATATATAAATTGATATATATTTATATTATATATGTATTTATATATATTTATATATATTTGCTTTTTTGGGTCACACCAGGTGACGCTCAGGGGTTACTCCTGGCTCTGCACTCAGGAATCACTCCTGGTGGTGCTCAGGGGTCTATATGGGATGCCGGGGGATTGAACCCAGTTCAGCACAGGCGCCGCGCAGTAAGGCAAACATCCTACCCTCTGGGCTATTGCTCCAGCTTCACAGAATATATTTTTTAAGGAAAATAAAGCCATAACTTTCTTCAGTAGTTTCCATCCTGGTTTAATTTTGTCTCTGGGAAGAACACCTCTTTTCTCTCTCAACTCTGAATGCTCTTCTCTGGAAGGGCACCGGCTTGGAGGCTCACTAGTGTCCCACCCATTGGCCTTGTCTCTGGTTCTGCTGCTTGCTCTAGCTGCCAGCTCCTCTCTGCCCTGCATGTGCTAGCCTGACTTCCTGGTACCTTTGCCATGGGTGCATGAATGTTCTTAGGTCTCCCAACAGCCCTGTTTTGTGAGGGGTGTTTCAAGCAGTTCTAGGCTCTCCTGGAATGATTCCTGGTTAACAGTGTGACAGGAAGTTTCTGCATTGGAATCCACAGTGCCAAGGTCCCCCAGGGCCACACTCAGCGAGGCACACTGAGGCTCATGTGTGCCAGCCTTCCGAGCTATTACCTCTCCTCCTCACACCTGGATTTGTGCTGAGCGCGTGTCTGATATGGAGATGGAGGCTTTGTTACCGAATGTTAAACCATTTGGCTGTCTTGTATGTTGCTCCCTTTCTCTTCTTCCCCTTCTGTGTATTTTATTTCAAGATTTTTTAGTTTTCCTTTCTCTCGGCACCCACCTTCGTTTCTGCCCACAGACCATGGGTGCGCCTTGCTGTCAGGCCTTTTACCTTCCAGGGCAGCAGCTGTTGGTGGCTTTCATAGATTCCAGGGCTCTGTTGAAATGTTCCTTTTGGGCCCCATTTCTCTGCCTTTATCTTTCTCAGCTGATTCATAAAATGCTCTTAGACCCTGTTTGTGTTTTTCAACTTTTCTGTTTCAAACATTGTTTTTCTTCTCCTATGTCTCATTTCTCTGGACTTTCTCATTCATCCTGGACACCATGGTCAAGAGAGCAGTGGACGGAAATCCACATTGTGACGGCTTTGGGAGAGGGCTGCCCTTTGGTTATCAGACATGTCCACCTCAAGGCTGTCTCTGGTTGCAAACATTTGCGTGTGGGTCTACACGCACCCTATTCCCTGTGTCCACCTCTGGAGACCTCAGGGCAATTGGTCATTTTCCGAGCAGGACTGAACTTTGTTCTCTGTCTCTGGCTTGTAGCTCTTGCCAGGAGTCTCCACAGGAACTTGATTTCCCAGGCTGGTAAGGAAATGGTTTATTTAATTAGCTCTTTTAAAGAAGACCCTGAGCTACCCCACGCTGTGGCATGGACAGGCCCTGCACACCCGGGGCCCGAGGTTTCCAGATTGTCATTCCAGCCCCATGCACCCTCCTGAAGTTGGGAGCCTTATTTTTTCTCACAGTGATGTCCTTGTCTCTACGCCAAGCTCGAGCCTCATCTTGCACTTGGAATTGGCAAACATTCCCAGGGCAGAAAGCAGCCAGCACCGCCTACTCACCTGGGCAAGCGCCTCCTCCTGCTGTTGGTTTGCTTCCCTCTTTTCTCCCCCTGCTCCCTGATGGCTCAGAGAAAGCATGCTGGGAGCAACCTGCCCTGGTTCTCCATGACTCTGGCAGCCAACGCGTTTCTTGCATTTTACCTAGAACCCTCTTGAAGGAAACCGTATGCACAAATAGCAACACATTTGCTCGGTAGCTTATAGAAATGGAAGAGGGGTGGATGCAGGAGACATATTCAATGAGCTGTGATTGGGTAAGAGGGACCAAGTTCAGGAGAGGCAGTTGTCTTGTAAAGTCTTCCCTGTGGAGAAAGGGAACCAGCCCTCTGATGGTTTTTTTTTTTTTTTTGGAGGGGGTGCTCAGTTGTTTTTTTTGCAATTCAGGGAGGGAGGTAATTAGTTCCACAGCAACTAATTACCCACCTTCCAGGTTCTGGAGCCCAGAGCGAGAGAATCATTATTCCTGAGTCCATAAGTGAGATCTCTGTGCACAAACAACCACCTCAAGATAAGAAGATACTGGGATGTGGGTGCCCACCGCCTCAGCTGTTCCCACAGATGGAAGCTTTTCCTTTGGGAATCCCGCACTCCGTAGGGTAGGTAATGAGGGTGGAGTGCATATTCATTTTTCCCCCTTGCTGATGTGCAAGCTCTCTGTCTCCACATTCACAGTAAGCTTCCTGTGGATGGAACAGATCGAATTGCACCCAGTGTTACAAATTAGATAGCACTCACTTAGTAGTGTTGAGGATATATATATATATATATATATGTATATATATATATATATATATACATATATATATATATATAAATACTTTATTGTACCACCGTGAGATATACAATTACAACGTTGTTCATGTTTGGAGGTTTCGGTCACATAGTGTTCCAGCACCAGTGCCCATTTCCCACCACCAATGTCCCCAATTCCCTCCCCTCCCATAGCCTGCCTAAATGGCAGGTTCTTTAGAGGAGATATATTTTTTATTGATTCATTTGTTGATAGTTTCCACTAGCTCATTTGGATGTGATGTCAGAGAATAGAGGGTTTTCAGGTTCTTGGACCTATACCATGGGTTGAGAACAGACCCCCAACACAAGAATGATAGGGGTCTGCCTTTTTGTGGGAAATGACTGTAAGAAAGGATTTTGTGGGGAGACCCATACCTGGCGGTGCTCAGGGGCCCTGCAATGTTGGATCAGACTAAAGGCCTCGTATGTGAAAGACCCCAAGTCTCTGCCACTTGGCTCATTTTCCTGCCCCTGGATAATGTCCTTATCTGTTTGTGAATGATGGGTCTGAAGGCAGGTGACAGGCCAGACTGAGTGATTTGAAAACTAGTCATTACTTTGTGGTTGATGAAAAATGCATCCTCTGGTGGGCGGGATGCCAAAGGGGCTGTGTACTCTGCCAGAGAGCATGCTCCCATGAGACTTCGCTTGCTCTCTATTTTAGAAAGTCATAATCCAGTGTGGAAAAAGCAAACTGCCCACATGGGACTGCACATGGTTTGGCAAAGTGTGAATTATGAGGAACACGATTTAGCAAATCACAGAAAATATTGAGTCCTTGGAAATCTGCTCGCCCTCGGTAATGGACATGTTGTGAATTGACGAGATAATCGTTAACACAGAAACACCATAGTAATGGGCATGCCTAGTGTAGAGTCCCTCAGGCATCAACTTTTATCTTTCCTACTGACCAGTTTTTCTCTGGACCAAACGATGCCATTGGGTAAAACAGAACAACTCCAACAGTGACTGCTGTATCCTACGCTGTTCCTCCGTGGATAATTGAGCTCATGTTGCCTAGTGAAATTGTTCTTGCCTTGGTTCTTCTGCTCAGAGAAGGGGCTGTTGGAGGTACTTGCTGTCACTGACAGTCTCGAGGATTGTAGAGAACCTCCATGGACACAAGCGAAGTTGCACTGTGACTGCATCCAGCTCAGAATCAGGGCCTCAGAGCTCGGTTTATCTCTCTTCCTACATTCCTCTCTCTCTCTCTACAATACCACAGTTTTGACTTAATCTTGCTTCCCAATGTCGACTACACTGTGCATACTGACAGTTGCCAAGCCTCACACATGGGGTTATAAGAAGAAGCGTAATTTCTTTGTGTGTGTGTGTGTGTGTGTGTGTGTGTGTGTGTGTGTGTGTGTGTGTGTGTGTGTGTGGAGCATACCTGGTGGAGCTGAGGAGTTACTCCTGGCTCTCGGATCACTCCTGGTAGTGCTTGGGGATTTTATGGGTTACTGGGATCAAACCACATGCAAGGCAAATGTCTTCCCCATTGTCCTGTCTGCCCATTCACTGCTGTCGGAACAAGTGGTACAAGTCCTTTGAGAAATTTCCTCCCTGTGGATTTTCCTGGGAGTCAGACATGTACCCTCCCCACCTGATAAGCTCTCTTCCTTTGAGCTGAAGCCTCCCTGCTTCTTGGCCACCTACCTCTGAGCAACATCCCTCTTCCCCACCCCTACCTCCCACCAAGTAAGCAAGACCTGCTGGCATCTGCGAAGAAGGACACCACTGAATTATGCGAGATTCTTTCCTTTGAAAGCCCGGCACTCTTTTGCTCCAGGGACCATCAGCTTGGCACAAAGACTACTCCGAGAGAAAATTGAGCAGTGGCTACCCTTGATTTCAAGTCAGGGGGAAGCAACTTTTAATTTTTTTTAAAGGCAGATCTAAACTCTGAGGGAACATAAATATTACAGGGAAACTGCCCTGAACAGCCAGGAAGAGCCCCTTGCTTGTCAGTCCCGTTAATTTGATTCTACACTAGGCGCAAGGAGTCTTTGCCTCCTTGGCAGGGTTTTCTGGGAACCATTTCCCTTGGGACAAAGGACAGTCACCTCTTGGGATTCCTTTTTTTTTTTTTTTTGGCCAGGGTGGAGGTTTCCAGATTTTTCCCCAGCACTCTTTCAGGATGGCGGGCAGGGGTGACAGAAGTCAGGACATGAAAGCTGGAATTGTTTTCCTGTTACCCTGTACCCTTGCCACCTGGCCACCGTGATCCTGGTGAGTGGAGATACATAATGGCCACTCAGGGGAGCGAGCTCCTTTATTTATTGGGTGAGCACCAGAAGGATGAGGAGGGGGGCGGAAGACGGATGAAACGTGACCCTCTCTGAAGCAGGGGACTGTCCCTGGGCCTGAAAGGGGCTGAAGGTCAAAAAGCTCAGAGAGCTCTGAAACTAATCACGAAAGTGAAAACGCTCATTTATGAGGAACTCATGAGTGTCAAGGAAACGTTTCGAGTCACAGATGACAAGGAATTTACTAATCCCGTGGGAGATAGAAAACCAACTTTCACAGCAGCAAGAAACCCTTTTACGTGCCGATGCTTATTTGAGAGCTGGAGCACAGATTTGGGGCAGGAAAGTCTTCGCAGGGTGTCTGCCCCACTCCAATCTTCTCTTCTCCTTTCCCTCTAAACCCCTAATGGGGCGCAGCTCCCAGGATGTACCACCTGGAACCCGAGCTTCTGGGTCCTGAGAAGCTGGTATGGGTATATAGGTGAGGAAACCAGTACTTGCCACATTCCCAGGAGTCCCTTGGCTGCTGCAGGTGGAAATTTTTCACCTTTGCCCCAAGAATAAAGCAACCGGCGTGCTCAGTCTTGGCCATGGCGCACTCTTTGTTAAGCAGGTGCTGCTGCCCAGAGCTCCAGGCTGCCCGGCTCAGGTCAGCAGCCGGAGGGAGGGCGGCTGTCCCCACGCTGGGGACAGGCTGCTAACTGCTCTGTTCAGCTGCCAACGTTTGCTCTAGGCCATAGTTCCCATCTTGTTACAAAAGGGAGGTATCAGCTGTTCCCCAACGTTCTTAGGACTCTGATTCGGCTTTGGGAAAACCTCTCACCTCCCCAGTCCCGAGACATCAGAATCTGAGGTGTTAGAACTGAGCATTAAATATAGGCAAAAAGATACACATGACAACCCTTTAATGTGTGTGCTGTAATCCATAGTCTGGAAGGGAAGGAAAAGAGAAAGAGAGAGAAAGGGAAAGAAATAAAGAACCTGCCATGGAGGATGGCTGGGGGCAGGGGAGGGAACCGGGTAGTTGGTGGTGGGAGATGGGCACTGGTGGCGGGATGGGTGCTGGAACACTGTATGACCACAACCCAAATATGAACTTTTTAATTGTATATCTTTGTAATTGTATATCTCACAGTGGTATAATAAAATACTTAAAAAAAAGAATCTGAGGTGTATCCTCAAAGCCCCACCACTCTGCATGGGAGGACAGGAGCTGAGCTGGGCCTTGGTGAGGTCTGGGTGCCTTTGCTGAGCCACATCCCTGGTCTAAACATGTCTGTATCTGAAGGCAGGTGCCTGGAAGGAGAGAGATTCTCTGAGCAGAGAACAGGGAACAGCCAAAGTTTCGCTTGGGAGGGATTTCTAAATGTCTGCAAGACTCCAGGAGTAAACCCTGAGCACTGCTGGGTGTGGTCCCCCAAACCAACCAACCAACCAACCAACCAACCAAGCAACCAATACTCCAAAGCAAAATATTGACCTCTCTGGTGTCTCTAGTACTGAGTTATTGCCTCTAGAAGTTGCCTGTAGTTGTTCCTGGTATGTGTTTTAGTTACATTTCATGATCCTGGAATCAGTAACCAAGGAGCAGGAGTTGGTGCTGGATGGTGATTCACGGAGTTTTCATATGGGGACAGGACACTCTTAGCTGGCACGTGGCATTGTAGGGATTTTATTATACTTGTTTAATTTAGTAACCAAGCTCATTGAGGTTTGTAGGGAGTACAAGATGCCACTCTGTCTCACGTTCATTGATTTACAGAAAGCCTTTGATTCTGTGGAGACTGAAGCAGTCGTCGAAGCCCTAGCCAAACAGGGTGTTCAAACCCAATACATCAAGATCCTTCGTGAGCTGTATTACGGATTCACCACCAGGATCTCACCATTCTACAAAGAAGTGATCATTGATGTCAAAAGAGGGATTCGATAGGGGTGATACCATTTCACCAAAACTCTTCAGCGCCACCCTCGAGAACATCATGTGCCAATTAGAATTGGATGGAATGGGAGTGAAGATAGATGGTCGGCAACTACACCACCTCCGCTTCGCTGATGACATCGTTCTAATAACACCAAACATTAGCCAAGCGGCACAAATGCTGGCTGACTTTGACCGAGAATGTGGAAAGATAGGTCTACAGCTGAATCTAAAGAAAACAATGTTCATGAAGAATGAACTAGTTCCAGAAGCCCCATTCACTCTCAATGGAACAAACATCTCTGAATGCAGCAGTTATGTGTACCTAGGTTGAGAAGTCAACATGATGAACGACCTAAAACCTGAGCTGCACAGGAGGAAGAGAGCGGCATGGAATGCCTTCAAAGGCATCAAAGAAATAGCTAAAAGGACAAAGAACCTCCGGCTCTGGGCACATCTCTTCGACTCCACCGTTCTCCTTGCATTAACATACGCCTCAGAGACCTGGGCCCTACGAAAGCAGGATGAGAATGCTATTCGGGTCTCCCAGGGAGGAATCGAAAGAGCTATGCTTGGAATATCACGTCTCACTCAAGTGAGAGAAGGAATCGGAGTTCTGACCTCCTTCGCTATTCCAGAATCAGGGATGCTATCTCTTTTGCCAAGGTCAAAAATCAGATGGGCTGGACATGTAATGCGATTTGGAGACAACTGCTGGACTAGAGCCGTTACCGACTGGATCCCACGGGATGTCAAAAGATCACGTGGCCTCCCACCTACAAGATGGTCAGACTTCCTTGTCAAGGCCCTGAAGGAACGGTTTGAGGCTCTTCATATTCCTGAATCAACCAGATGCCATTGGGCTACATTGGCAAGTGATAGGGTCCAATGGAAATGTTACTGGCACCCGCTCGAGCAAATCGATGAATAATGGGATTCAAGTGATCAAGTGATCAAGTTTAATTCAGTATTGGTTCTGCCCCTACAGGCGCATTATGACAACTGTAAGCATCTAGGGCTGTACTGGGTGATGCCCACTGGATCCCAGAAGCAGTGGCCTATGCACAGAGTAACAGAGATTCGAATTAGACTGATGGAGGCAGAACGGAAGCATCTGTGGACTGGCTGCATTGTGCACCCTGGCTTGGATCTGCATACAATCAGGGATTTCTATAAGATTCTGGTTACATCAAAAGAAACAGTGACTAAGATACAAAGGCAGTTCACAGAATGGGAAATAATATTCACCCAATAACCATCTGATAAGGGGTTAATATCCAGGATATATCAGGCACTGGTACAGCTATATAAGAAGAAAACAGCCAACCCCATCAAAAATGGGGGAGAAGAGATGAACAGAAACTTTGACAAGGAAGAAATTCGAATGGCAAAAAAAACATGAAAAAATGCTTTTCATCACTAATCATCAGAGAGATGCAAATCAAAACAACAATGAGATATCCCCTCACACCACAGAGACTGGCCCATATCCAAAAGGGTAAAAGCAACAAGTGCTGGCGTGGATGTGGGGAAAAGGGGACTCTCATACATTGTTAGTGGGAATGTTGACTTGTACAACCTTTCTGGAAAACAATATGGACATTCCTCCAAAGACTAGAAATTGAGCTCCCTTTTGACCCAGCCATACCACTCCTGGGAATATACCCTGGGAAGCCAAAAACACACAGCAGAAACACAATCCGCACTTTTATTTTCATAGCAGCACTATTCACAATAGCCAGAACCTGGAGACAACCAGTATGCCTGAGAACTGATGACTGGATAAAGAAACTGTGGTACATCTACACAATGGAATACTATGCAGCTGTCAGGAAAAATGAAGTTATGAAATTTGCCTATAAATGGATGGACATGGAAAGGACCATGTTGAGTGAAATTAGTCAGAAGGAAAGAGTGAGACATAGAATCACTGCATTTATTTGTATGACATAAATATATCAGGTGATCTTATCAACAGTGGAAATTACCGCAAACTTGAGGGAGTCAGAGGTTAGGTAAGACAGAGAAGGGAACATGTGTGAATAAATGTAGAAAGGGCTGATACCAACATAGAACTGAGCATTAAATATAGGCAAAAAATGCACATGACGGCTTCCAAGTGTATGTAGTGCAACCCACAATATGTAGGAGAAGGAAGGGAGAGAGAGGGAGAAAGAAAGAGAGATAAAGAACCTGCCATTTAGGCGGGCTATGGGAGGGGGAGGGAATTGGGGACGTTGGTGGTGGGATATGGGCACTGGTGGAGGGCTGGTGCTGGAACACTATGTGACCGAAACTTGAAAACATGAACAACGTTGTAATCTCACGGTGGTATAATAAAGTATTTAATTAAAAAAAAAGATTCTGGTTACAATCTGTTTTGCGAATGGGGAGTTTGGGGAAGGGGGCAGCAACATCCTGAGAGTCAACAGGTGGGAAAAGCAAAGTAAAGCCCGGTGGGAGGGTCAGCCCCAGTTTCATGTAACAACTGGGAACAGTTTCTGAGGTCAGCTGTGGCGCCTGCTCCCAGCCTGGCCAGGAGCTCAGTGTTAGCATGGGCACGAAACCGAGGGGGGTGTGGGCGCTTATCTCCAGGGTTATGTAATCCCGATTACTCACTAGGATGTGGCATTCTCTGTCGTCTCGGTGCCTCTGAGGCAGAGTAAGGACCCACGAGATTTAACTGTGGAGGGTTCAAACTGACAAAAGAGTTTTCATATTTTTATAAAATAGAGTTGGCTGCTGCTTGGAGTGGTCTTGGTGTTCGAGTGGTCTTGCTTCCGGTGAGGTCTCACTGTGGAAAGGATCACTCTAGAAAATGTAGGTTACAGATCACCAGGAAAGTCCCGCTCTGCCCGCTGGCAAAGCAGGAAGTGGGATGTGGTGGCTCAGCATGTGGCTCTTGCCGACAACCCCGTGCTTCTGAGCTAGGTGAAAGCCCAGGCCTGGGGGAGAGGTCAGGCTGGTTTCACTGAGGCACTGGCTTGTTTCTCAGAAGGACTGAGCATGACAGCAGGCATGGGTCAGTGTGTGTGTGTATGTGTGTGTGTATGTGTGTGCGTTTGTATCAGTGTTAGAGTGTCTGAGAGTGTATGAGTACCTGTGAGTATGTGTGTATGTGAATGTGTGTATATGAGTGTGTGTGAGTGTGTATGAGTTTGTGTGTATGAATGAGTTTAAATGTGTGTATGAGTGTGTGTATGAGTGTAAATGTGTATATGAGTGTGGAGTGTGTGTATGAGTGGAGTGTATGAGTGTAAGTGTGTATGAGTGTGTGTATGAGTGTAAATGTGTATATGAGTGTGGAGTGTGTGTATGAGTGAGTGTAAGTGTGTGTATGAGTGTGTGTATGAGTGTAAATGTGTATATGAGTGTGGAGTGTGTATGAGTGAGTGTATGAGTGTAAATGAGTATATGGTGTGTAGTGTGTGTATGAGTGAGTGTAAGTGTGTGTATGAGTGTATGTATGAGTGTAAATGTGTAGTGTGTGTATGAGTGAGTGTAAGTGTGTGATTGTGAATGTGTGTGAGTGTATATGAATGTGTGAGTGTATATTTGAGTGAATGTGTGTGCATGAGTGTGTGTTTGAGTGAGTATAAATGTGTGTAGGAGTGTATGTGGTATATGTATGAGTGTGTGTATGAGTGAGTGGGTGAATATGAGTGTGTGTATGGAGTGAGTTTAAGTGTGTGTTTGAGTGAGTTTAAGTGTGTGTATGTGTGTGAGTGTGTTACTGTTTCCCCAGGGCTGCCCCCTTCCTCTGAACTGGGTCCACCTGTCTGTCCCTTTAGCAGTGCATCCAGTACAAAGGGAGACGAAACTCGGCACGACTTCTCTCCCCTAGGAGCTGCAGTCCCAGCCCAGTCCTCTTCCCTCCGGCTACCGTGTTCCTCAGCCTACCATAAAAAGCTCTCAGGTATCAAATGTGTAACAGGGGAGTTGCTGGGTGTGGCGCGGCAAGGCAACAATGCCTGTGTGGCCTCATCCTGCTGTTTTCCTCAGTGACTACAAGGCAGGATGTCAATTACATCTCAATAAAACAGAAATAGACATTGAAGTGTCAATTAAACCTCAGTAAAACTGGGGAAAAGGATCTCAGGTCATAGATAAGTTATGTGAGAATAGTAAGTGATAAGATATCCATCATTCATTCCTTTTTGTTTGTTTTTTTTGGACACACCAAAAAAAAGTGGTTGGTGGATGCATCGCTGGGGTCAGAACCATGCAGTCAGTCCTTGGAGCAACTCCCCCAATAGTGTGATCTTTCCTGGAAACAGCCCCAATCCCACCGACTTTATTTAATTCACACAAGGTTATTTGCACCAAGTTGCACAGCTAGAAAGTGTGGGTGTCAGAAGTTGGAGTGGGACTCTCTACCTCATCTCTCCCCAGCTAAACTCTCCACTCTGTCTTGCCCCAGCTGTCCACCTTGTCTCTCCCCAGCTGGACTCTTCACCCTGTCTCCCCCAAGCTGCCCTCTACCCTGACTCCCCAGCCTTCCCACAAACATTTCCATGTGGTACTGCAGTCCTAGAACCCTCTCCACAGACATGTTCATCTCCTAGTAGTGCCCAGTTCCTCGTGTTCCAGCTCCTCTTGCTATGAGATCACACTCACGGTTAGGGAGGGGTTAATATTGATGCTTCTTTGCCATTGGAGGTTTTTCCTGTAACCTTCCCCAAATGGGCGCAGTCCAGGGGAGATTCTAGGGGAGATAACAGATCACCCCAGGTGAGCGCTGCTGGAGAAGGTGGCAGAGATGAGGATAAAGTGGAGAGTGTACCGAGGGGCACCCCCACGTTCTGCTCTTACGAGGTGTGGGGTGCATCTCACAGTGGGGTGGGCAGAGGGATTCTTAGCGTCTTGTCTCCATTGTTCTGCCCACCTTGCAGACACGTGGAGGGTGCACAGATTATCTACCTGGTGTGTTAGCTGTGGGGGCTGCAGAAAGGAATATGATTCAGCAGCGTCAAAAGTGGGAAAGAGACAGTGGCCAGTGGCCAGACATGGAGCTATGAGCAATCAGGCTTCAGCGGCTGGTGTGTTTGTGTGCTTAGATTTTGGAGGGTCGGCTGCGACTCCTGGGTCCTGAGCCCTTCTCCTCACCTGAACAAATGTTTTTGTACCTTTGTTTCTTTATAAATTGAGGCTAATAGAGGCAGCCCTCAGGGGGACTCAGTGAGAAGCGCTCAAGAGCACGGGTGGAGTGCACACAACAGCGTGTGTTGTAATCGCGCTGTTGTGCTGAACCAGGAGCAAGAAGCATATCTTCATCAGAGGTAGAACCATGGCGGGCAGTGTTTGAGCTTTCTTTGCAGAGCTGTCCTGGGAGCAGAGCGCTCCCCGCTGCACAGCAGGGGATGGGGAAGTCCTTCCAAGGGAAGTTGGCCGCACCTTCCGTCTCTCCACTATAGCTTTCTTTGGAGGATGACTTTGATTTTATCCTTCTTTCTGCTGAATGCTTTCGAGATGAAGGCACACACGAAGGAAGTCATTTTCCATTTTCCTTGCCTGTTTATTTGCTCTTTCAGCCACTATGACCTGTAGAGTTGGCACTATCCAACCAAACTCTGATATTCCTCCACAATCCTGGCCCTTGATGCATTGGTTGAGTTTTTTGTGAGGAACGGACCCTTCCATTCTTAAGAGGGGATCTACATCTTTAAGTCAGAAGGTGAAAAATGAGCTGTGAGTCCAGCTGCATAGCCAGCGAGTTAACAAGTACCGATCCAGCCACGTGATCGAACAAATATAAGCAACTGAACAGTTGAACATTATTCAGCAAGTCTGAAAAAATACAGCACTGAAGTGTTTTTTGGTCAGACTTGCTCCAGATGCCATCAGCCTATGCATTCAATAGCGTTCTTTCCATTGGCACCATGATACCCACTCTACGGATGACCCAGCGGAGGCTGCCCGAGATTCAGAAATTTGTTTATGTTTATACATTCACTGGCACAAGAGACTTAGTGGGAACACAGCTGTCTGCTACCAGAATTCTTCCTCCCTCTTCTCTCCCCTCCCTCTCCAAATGGGTCTGGGCTTCCATCCCCAGCCTTCACACACACCAGATATTGCTGGATGCGTCTATGGATCTCCACTGAGTATTGGTTCAATGAATCAATCAATGAAAGAGCATTTTTTTTTTTTTTTTTTTTTTTTTTTTTTTAAACATTTTATTATACCACCGTGAGATATACAATTACAACGTTGTTCACACTTGGGGGGGTTTCGGTCACACAGTGTTCCAGAACCCCGCCTCCACCAGTGCCCATTTCCCACCAATGTCCCCAATTCCCCCCCGCCCACATCCCGCCTAAATGGCAGGTTCTTTATCTCCCTCTCCTCTCCCGAAAGAGCATTTTTTAAGTTGTTAAAGTATCTGAGAGTTGCTGGGCAGAGCAATCTCTCTGTGAAGTTTACAACTCTATTTATGATGAGGAGTTACTGTTAAATTTTTATGAGTGATAATGGAATTGTGGTTATGCTTTATAAAACAGAGCCCTTATCTTTTGGAGCTACACTTTGAAATGTTTACAGATGAGATGACACAATGTCTGATTAGCCTTTTCAATAGGCACGAGGTGGAGATGGAGGGTTTCAAGGCATGGCACCAGACGTGTACACTAGGATTGTTTGATTATTGGCACTTGTTTCCTTATTTTCCTACACATTAAAAGTGTTTCCTAATGGAGAGCTCAACAACTGATTAGGTTTTGGCAAGATTAAGAAAAAAAGGGGGGCAGGGAATAAAAAACTCTATTGAGGGGTACATCGACTCCTTTTAAAAAACATTAATTGTTTTTATCAAATGAGTCCAAAGGCAGGAATAGAGTATCAGGAGGACTTTCTGCCCCCAATTATGCATTTTTAATTAGTGAATTAAATTAATGCACTTTCCAAATATAGGCAGAAGGCCCAATTTCCTTAATTGATTGAGTCCGCCTGAGTCTTTGTATGTGGAATTTTCTTTTTTTTCCGATTTAATTTTATTTTATTATTCCCCCAATTTTTTTTTTTTTTGCTTTTTTGGGTCACACCCGGCAATGCTCAGGGGTTACTCCTGGCTCTGCACTCAGGAATTACTCCTGGCGGTGCTCGGGGGACCATATGGGATGCCGGGATCGAACCCTGGCCGGCATGAGCCGGCCGCTTGCAAGGCAAACGCCCTAACAGCTGGGCTATCGCCCGGCCCCCGCCCCCAATTTTATTACACCATTTTAGACATACAATTGAAAGATGCTCATGTAGAGTTTTGGTTCTACAGTGTTCCAACACCCATCTCTCCACCCAAACCATCTCCCATCACCAATGTCCCCACCTCCCTCCCCCTCCCATACCTCAACTACTTGGCGGGTTCTGTATGTCATTTCTCTCCTCTTTATCTCTCCCTCCCGCCAAACTTCCCTGCTCCTTGTGGAATGCAGTGCATTAAAAGACATTACTGTTTCCACTATTTTAATGGACCGCGTGGCTGCGCGACCTGTGCTCGAACTGGTTTTGCTGTTAATCTGGTCGTGAGGCAGTTTCCCAGCGTCCGGACAGCGAAAATGGTGGCTAGTGTGATGGGCGAGTCTCATCCGGCTGCTTCCGGGACCCCCAGAGGTGACGGGCCCACTCCCCAAAACCCATCTGCCCTCCTGGGGGTGCCTATTCAGCTGGGCCGGCGCGAGCCGAGTTCCAGCCTCCCCAGCAGCTTGTGAGCCTCTTCATGTTATGGCCGATGGACCCCGGGCAGCTCCTGGGCGGGGCCACCAGGCTCGACAAAATGGAGAGGGAATGGCCGAACCCTGACTCCATCTGGCGAATTCCCAGTGATTCCCGCTTCTGGGAGCCCCCTACCTGGGCTCGAACTGGTTTTGCTCTGTTAATCTGGTCGTGAGGCAGTTTCCCAGCGTCCGGACAGCGAAAATGGTGGCTAGTGTGATGTATGTGGAATTTTCATCTAGAAGTGAATCGGTGGAGAAAATGTTTCAAATTCTTTCCATTTCTGAAATTCTCTGATTCTTACCAGGCAGTGAAATGTGACAGTCTCACCCCGCTGCTGTTTAAGGACAAGCACCCCTGTTTGTGGTGGGCAAGCACCCTTGTTTATGGTGAACGAACACCCTTGTTTGTGATGGGTGAGCACCCCTGTTTGGGGTGGCAGAGGAACCCAGCCTGCCCTGAGCACAGGCAGGCAGAGCACTCATTCTTGGCTGGGTGTGTGGGTGAGGGGCGTCTTGGCTTCCCAGCCCTGCAGGTCAGGGGTTCAAGCATGGTGTTGCAGAAGGTGGGGCCCCGCTCCTGAGCCCCTGGAGAAACAGGACACTTTGAATGAAACGCTTCCTGCAGAGCATAGGGCACCAGCTGGGGCTGTGGAAAAAGGCCTGGCTCATCGTGAGACTTTTCTATTCACTGGGAGTCAGGGCCAGAGTTGATGCAAGTATGGGAGGTACAATACTGGGGAAAGAACCTGGGCACAGAACCAAATACTCGGGATTCCTGGGCGTGGCTGTGACAATACTGATACACCATCATCACAAGATATATGTTGTAATAAGCAATATGAAGTCAATTAATTAATGCCTGGTAAGTGGTGAATGGGAAACTAGGGACCTTAGTGGTGTTAAGGGCATATTGGTGGTGGAACTGGTGTTGGAATATTGAATTCCTGAAACAACTGTGTTGTGAACAACTTTGTAAATCACAGTATTTAAATAAAGATAAGAAAAAATCGAATACTTATCAATCACAGGTTCTGTACTGAGCTCGCATCTGCCCTGAGGTCAACTCAGAGAAGTGTGTTTGCCAGGGTGATGTCTAATGCATCTGGACTTTCACGGTCTATGGGGAAGGAAGGAGGTGAGGACAGGATGCTGAGATGCTGAAGGTAAGGGAGAATGTCTGGTATGGAGGTGAATGGTCAACCATGTCCAGAGCCAGACCCTGCTTTAAGAGAGGACGCAGAGGACAGCTTGATGCGGTTCATGCTTGTCGCCACACTGGGAACATGAGTGGCAGGCAGTGAGGGCCAGAGGAAACCCGAAAGCCATCCTGGAGGACAGGAACACACAATGCCAGCAAGTCCCCACCTGTTCCTGGACCACGAGGCTTCTCTCTGCAGTTCAAGGGATGCCAGTAACTGCCTATCAGGGGAAGGTATGTGACTTTCTGTGATGCATTGAAAGCGACTTCTTAGAACTCGTAGCATAAAAGCTGAAATAGCCACACATCAGAGAAGTTGCTAGCATAAGATGAGCCTGCCCCAGAGAGGGCCACCTCTGAAGCAGGCTGAGGAGGAGGGTGTGAGGCTGAGGGAGGCGGCCGGGCCTGCAGGAAGGGCCTCGACTCCCAGGCCCTTTGCAATGCTGGGTGTTTGATTGACACATCTTGATGGGTCTGCATCTCTGCCATCTATATTCATGTTTATATGGGCATATCTGAAATATAAATTTCAAAGTTGATCATCATAGTTACAGGACTTAAATGATTTTTTGATTGTAGAGGGAATTTTTTTTAATTCTTTCTTGGCTTTTTTTTTAGATCTTCCAAGCAGTACTCAAGAGAACTTGGGCCCCTCCTGGCAATTTTTTTTTTTTTTTTTTGGTCTCACTTTTTTTTTTCACTTTCTCTCTCTTTTTTATTTATTTTTTTTTTAATTTTTAAAATTTTTTTTTATTTTTACAATTACAAAGATATACAATTAAAAAAGTTCATATTTGGGTTTTGGTCATACAGTGTTCCAGCACCCATCCCGCCACCAGTGCCCATCTCCCACCACCAACGTCCCCGGTTCCCTCTCCCCTCCCCCAGCCCTGCTCCATGGCAGGTTCTTTATTTCTTTCCCTTTCTCTCTCTTTCTCTTTTCCTTCCCTTCCAGGCTATGCATTACAGAACATACATTAAAGGGTTCTCATGTGTATCTTTTGCCTATATTTAATGCTCAGTTCTAGGTTGGCATTAGTACCCTCGACAATTGTTAGCACACTGTTCCATTTTCTGTCTTACCTAGCCTCTGACTCCCACATGTTTGTGATAATTTCCACCTTTCACAAGATCTCCTGATATATGTTTCACTTGACCTTGGATATTGGTATCATAATATGTATATATATATATATTTATGTTATGCAAATAAATGCAGTCATTGTGTATCTGTCTCTCTCCTTCTGGCTAATTTCACTCAACATAATCTTCTCCATGTCCATCCATTTATAGGCAAATTTTATAACTTCATTTTTCCTAACAGCTGCATAGTATTCCATTGTGTAGATGTAGCAAAGCTTCTTTATCCAGTCATCGATTTTCGGGCACTCTGGTTGCTTCCAGATTCTGGCTATTGTGAATAATGCTGCTATGAACATAAAAGTAGGGATGGTGTTTCCGCTGGCGTATTTTCGGTTTCCCAGAGTAGATTTCCCCTCCTGGCAATTCTTAACCAACTGGGCTAGAGAGTCCGTGCAAGGGCAGAAGCCTCAGTGCTACAGGGCCCTTTGGGGCCAGAGATGACCTGGAAGACCCCAGTCAGTGATGCTTGGAGGCCCCAGGGCTGCACCTAGTAATGCTCTGGGGAGCACAGGGCACCCAGAATAGGAGTCAGCCACATACAAGGCAAGTGTTGTCAGCCCAGTACTAGCTCTCTGTCCCTAGTTCTATGTATTTTTTTTTCTAAAAAAGTGAAGTTACAAGGAGGAAATGGTGAGACCCCAAGAATTATTTTGTAATAACCATTTCTGTTTGTTATTAATGGTAGCCTGAACTATAGATTACTTTTATGTTGACTTGTTACCAGGTTATTAATTTATTTAATGCCACACCTTTTGAATATCCGTTATGTGCTAATATTTTTTCTTGAGCACTGGAGATGCAACTAGACAAAATAATGTTTCTTTTCTCATATGTATAATATATACTGGCAAGAGGACTAAAAGAATTACTTGTGAATGTTCTCATCATTTATTAGAAATTTGAGAAAATGTGGAGTGAAATGATAGTTATTTGTGGACCTGGTAAGTTTTTGCTCTGATAAGTTGTGTATCTTTAGTTGAGTACAAGAGTAAGCTATCCGCACGGCAGAGCCTGGCAAGCTACCCGTGTCGTATTTGATATGCCAGATACCAATAACAATTATAGACCTCATTCCCATGACCTGATGGAATGGTTTGAGGCTCTTTATGTTTCTGGAGCAAGCAGGTGCCCTTGGGCTCTACTTGCATGAGACAGGTCATATGGAGATGTTACTGGTGCCCGCTCGAGCAAATCGATGATGAACGGGAAGACAGTGATACAGTGATACAATTTCTCCCTAACTTCTAAGCTCTTTATAATCTTCTTTGGAGCTATACTGGTGCTCTCTGCTTTCAATAATTCAGTGGTAAATTCTGTAGCAAACAGGTAAATACACATTAAGACAGAGATACAATATACAATGTATAATATATAATGTATAATATATAATGTACAATAAGTAATGCCTTTGTATCCCCAAGAATAGGCAAGACTTAAGGGGATAGTGAGACAGCATGGAATGCCATGTGGGAAATCAGGCTCCTTCATTTGCTGGTGAAGGGGGAGCATATGGACAAAATGTTCTGCCTTCTTAGGTCGATACTAAGATTCAGAAGTCTTTAAAGTGTTAGTAAAGACAAATCTGCTGTGACTGTACCCTTGGAAAGCAGGATCTAAGAGGAGAAGTGCACAGAATGAGAGGTTTAGTTAGGAAGCCCTAGAAACAGTCTAACTGCAATCATGCTTGTGAAATGCACTGCAGTGTTTCTGCACAGCACCCGGGACAGCAGCTGGTGGGAAGGCTGGGGAAAGAGACCCTCAGATTCAAAGGCATTTAGGGTACACTGCTGAGTGAAAAGGATGGATGAAAATATTTTATTGTGTTATATGTTTTTGGTTATGATCAATAATCAAATACCCAGTTTCTAGAAAAATGAAAAATCTTAGCTATGTCTAGTGAGCAGATTACTACAGATTTTTCTTTTTATCTTTTTAAAGAATTTCTATTTTTTTCTTTTTGGGTCATACCCGGCAATGCTCAGGGGTTACTCCTGGCTCTGATTCAGGAATTTCTTCTGATGTGCTTGGGGGACCATATGGGATGCCGGGGATCGAACCCTAGGTCAGCCATGTGCAAGGCAAACTCCCTTCCTGCTGGACTATCACCCCCCCCGCTGCCATTTTTTTGAAAAGCTTTTCTGTTTTTCCCACAATCTCTCTAAAAAATGAAATATAATTTTAAGATCAGGAAAATACAACCTAGATTAGGAGTATGTGATGTTATCTGAATTTGAACCTATGATTATTTTTATAAACTTTAAAAAATTATGTTAGCTTTTGGGAATATAATGAAGATTGGTCCTGTGAGACTTATGCTGACCATAAGTGGAGATTTAGTGACGTATTTCATGGCCAGACATTATCTGCATAATGCTCTCATGCTTTGAAGCAGATAAAGAGCCTTTGCAGAGATGGTTTTGCCTTGCTTTAGAAGGTCATATGTTGAAAGGTATTATCTCTATTTTATGAGAGCAGGAGAGAGTGTAGAGGCCTACAGAGCCTTCTCCAGTCTTTGAGGGATGTTAGAAGGGACTCCGAAGCTCCAAGGCAATTTCCATCTTGCATAGTTTTGTTTGCTTTTAGGATTCAGCCCACAGGGTCTTGGTGACTGCTCCATGCAGGGTCCTGACAGCGCTCTGGGGAGTTAGAATGGAGAACACCCTTTTCCTCAGGGTTGGAGGATGGTCCTACCCGTCTTTGGTTGAAGTTCTCTGCAGGTCACAGGTCATCCTGCAGGTCACAGGTCATCCTTCCAAGCTGGTTGCAGTCCACTGTGCATGCAGGCCATGTTTCCTTTACCTACTCATTCATCACTGGGCTTAGAGGTTGTTTTTAGACCTTGGGCATTGCAATGAACCTGGGTGTGTGACCATATTTTCAGATCAGTGTTTGGTGTTCTTTGGCTGGACATGGAGGAGTGACGTGGCTGGGTCCTATGGCAGACCTATTTTCAGTATTTTGAGCAAGTACCTGTTTTTCCAGAGAGGCTGAAGCGGTTTTGTGCCCACCAACAACACATGAAAGTTCCTTTTCCTTCACACCCCACCACCCTGTTCTTGCTACAAATTTGAGCTGAGTTTTCAGAGAGAGAAGGGAAAGGAAGGCACAGGGAGAGCAACAGGACAAGGACAAGACTCAGAGCCTGAGAACACAGGGGAGTTCAGTTCAGTGTCAGATACCGACAGGGTGTTTCAGATCACGTTTGTGTTCGCTGGAGAGCTCAGCAATTAAAATTTGCCCTTTTTCATATGATGTGATGATGTTGCCCCTTCTGCTTTAATCTTATTCTTTCTGGAAGATAGAAATTATGTACATCAGCACACCTGATCCCAAACAAAACGATTAATTTTAAGTCTTTAATATGAATGACACATTCCCTGGTGTATGTCTAAGTGTCACCCAAGTAACTAATTGAAAAGTTAAAAGGTTTTAGTCATTTGGTACCATGTAATTGGAAAGAAGGTATAAGTTTCAAAATTACCTTTTTCTATATTCTACTGAAGGTAGCCATGCTGAGACAGAATAGTGGTGATACTTTTTATTTGGGGGACAATGGGGTGGTTTGGTCCACATATGGATTGCTTAGGGCTTACTCCTGGCTTCATGCTGAGGGATCACTCCTGGTAGTGTTCAGGGGGTCATATGTGGTGTTGGGCTTTGATCCTGGGTCAGAGGTGAGCAAGTCAAGTGTACTCTCTCTCCAACCCCACTGAAGTATTTCCCCAGCATCCAAATTATAGGAAAAATACTGCTGACAACTAAAATAAATGGTCAGATCAGCTCCAGAGTACATCTTCAGGTGACTTATTTCTCTTGCTTTCTTTACATCTCCCAATTCACACTTCAGCTGAATTTATAATAATAATTAAATGTGCAATAACCTATATCTTAACTGTTCTAAGTTACTTACATGATTAAGAAAACTGATTTTAGCTGGTTTCTTGTTTAGTTAACTGATAGAGAGATAGGAGGGTTCTTTAAGGAGCGGCACAGGTGCCAGGTGGGAGTTAGAGGTTTGGCAGATGCTGCTCAGAAGGGTGAGTGGCACTGCCAAGAAAATTGAACTGAGGAATCTGAGCTGGGTGTCCAAGTGCTGGCGCAAAAAACCTTAAATATGGGAATTAGGGATTGTAAACTTTGCTCTGAATCTTATGCGAAAATGACTTGCAGGGGATCTCCCAGATCAGTTACAATTGATTTTGTTATTGCAGATGGTATTTTCTCAACTCTGCCACTGTCATCTGTGAAGATCGCTAGGTAGGTTGTAAAGAGGGAAGAATGCAGGGCAATTTTCACTCTAAGACTTGCATTTTACTGCTGGTCTATCATGTTGAATTTGGAGATTGACTTGAAGACACTGAAACAGTAGTAGGAAACAAAGTGATGAATTCCTGTGGGCAAGAATAAGGGGCATGTATTAATCATCTTACTCCACTCTGGAACTCAGAGCAGTGTGAGAAAACATACTTATCATTTAATTGATTGATACAGGATTCAGTTGTTTTTCCTTAGGAAATTGACAGTCCCGATGAATAATAAAAAGAAGCAAAACAAATGAACTTTTTAGGTGTATTCTGGTTTGAACAAACCAAAGAATGATCCCTCTTTCAAATAATTTGGAAAGTAAACTGTTTTGGTATCTTTGATCCAGATTCCAAAGGCTCTAAAATGAACTATTCAACTCTTTATACAATTGACTTTATTCTCTTTTTTTTTAGAACAAGCTTCAGAAAAATAACTATGAACTATGAGCAGAGTTTCCTTTCAGAAGATACTGAAGTGCATGACTGATGTACTGTCTTTTTTGTCCATGAGTCAGTGTTTAGGGAGGTCTTGCTATTCAGTCTTGGTCTCACCAAGTTAATCCAGATTTCACTTTAATTCTTATAGGTAGCCAGCATTTGTGCCACTTGGCTAATATTTGGTGTTAGGGCGATGTCATCAGTGAAGCGGAGGTGGTGTAGTTGCCGACCATCTATCTTCACTCCCATTCCTTCCCATTCTAATTGTCTCATGATGTTCTCGAGGGTGGCACTGAAGAGTTGTGGTGAAATGGTACCACCCCTGTCGAGACCCCTCTTTTGATATCAATGATCACTTCTTTGTAGAATGGTGAGATCCTGGTGGTGAATCCGTAATACAGCTCATGAAGGATCTTGATGTATTGGGTTTGAACACCCTGTTTGGCTAGGGCTTCGAGGACTGCTTTAGTCTCCACAGAATCAAAGGCTTTCTTTAAATCAATGAACGTGAGACAGAGAGGAATCTTGTATTCCCTACAAACCTCAATGAGCTTGGTGGATATCCACCAAGCTCAATGGTGGATATCCACTGTGTGGATATGGTCAATTGTGCTGAATCCTTTCCAGAAGCCTGCTTGCTTGCATGGCTGTCCTTCATCTAGTGTTCTGCCAATTCTGTTCAGGATGATTCTAGTGAACAGCTTGTAGATGACGGACAACAGGCAGATGGGGCAATAGTTGCCCGATGTCGTGAATGTCTCCCTTCTTGAACAGTAGAACTGTCCTGCTGGTTTTCCATTGGGAGGGCACCTTGCATTCGGACAGGTAGTGTGTGAAGAGCCAAGCTAATATATTGATGAGTACTGTCGGCAGATTCTTCAGGTGTTCGGGTCTGACTTTGTCTGGGCCTGGTGCTGTTCCCTTCTTTACCGATGAAATGGCATGTCAGATTTCAGAAGGGAGAACGTTGGGAATGACATATCCATCCTGTGGAATTTGGTATGTGGGCAGGTGGACATGGCTATCAAAGAGATCTGAGTAGAAGTCATGGATGATCTTCTCCATTGCCTTTTTTGGAATATGTGATAGATCAATTAGGGCATTGGAAGGCAGGCTGCATCTTTCAGTATTTCAGCACTTCTGTCTTTGAGGTCTTCCTTTATCGCTTCTCTGCACCGCTTTGCAAGCTTGGACGTTAGCATTTGGTCACCTGAGGCTTGTGCCTTGTCACATAGGCGAATGAGCTAGAGAGATTTTGAAGACAGGTATCCTTTTGTGTCTTTCTCTCTCGGCATTCTTCACACAATCATGGAGGTGCTGAACCAGTTGGTTGTATTCTTCATTGATGTCATCAATGATGGTATCTTCCCATGTTGCTGCAATGGTGCCAAAGAGTTCCCAGTTGGTGGACATTCTGGGAGTTCTCTTCTTAAACTTTGCAGGCTTTTCTCCCCGTTGCGTGAAGTGGAATTTTGCATGAAGGAGATGGTGGTCCGATCCTGTTTGGAATTTGGGGACCACAGCAACATTGGTAAGACAAAACCGTCTGTTGAAGATGATGTGGCCAATTTCATTGTGGTACTGTCCACCAGGAGATTCCCATGTCCAACATTTTGTTTCAGCCTTCTGGAACTGTGAGTTCCCATGAATGGTCTTGGTGGACATGATGAACTCAGTCTCTCACCCTGTTCGTTCCATTCTAGTCCATGGGTCCCAATGTGGAGTTCTTCAGCCGATCTTCTCGGTCCTATCTTGGCAATAAAATCACCGACTATGGTCTTGTAGAAGGTATGATCTTTTTTATAGAACTCCTCCAGTTCCATGTAGAATTTCTCAATTTCATCTTCCTTGTATGTGGATGTTGGTGCATAGACAATGAAGATAGAAATTGCTGGCAGTGGGCCACATCTCTTCAAGTGTAATCATCCTATCTGGTTTGTTAGGCATTCAAATGAATCAATGTTGACGGCCATGTTCATGTTGACAAGGACACCAATGCCACCGAAGCCTCTTTTCGTCGCATCGACTGAGAATGTGGAAAGATAGGTTCTCGCTTCAACCGAGAATGTGGAAAGATAGGTCTACATCTGAATCTCAGCAAAACTATGTTCATGAAAAATGAACTAGTTCCAGAAGCCCCATTCACTCTCAATGGAACAAACATCTCTGAATGCAGCAGTTATGTGTACCTAGGTCGAGAAGTCAACATGATGAATGACCTAAAACCTGAGCTGCGCAGGAGGAAGAGAGTGGCATGGACTGCCTTCAAAAAACATTGAAGAAATAGCCAAAAGAACAAAGAACCTTCAGCTCGGGCACATCTCTTTGGAAGTCCAATGCGCTATCCGTTGCGCAATGGCGGGCACATCTCTTTGACTCCACCGTTCTACCTGCATTAACATATGCCTCAGAGTCCTGGCCCTATGACAGGATGAGAATGCTATCCCGAATAGCATTTCGATTCCTCCCAGAGAGGAATCGAAAGAGCTATGCTTGGAATAACACGCCTCACTCAAGTGAGAGAAGGGAATCCGGAGTTCTGACCTCTGTCGCTATTCCAGAATCAGGGATGCCGTCTCATTTGCCAAGGCATCAAAAATCAGATGGGCTGGACATGTAAGGCGATTTGGAGATGACAGCTGGACTAGAGCCGTTACCGACTGGATCCCACGGGATGTCAAAAGATCACATGGCCGCCCACCTACAAGATGGTCAGACTTCTTTGTCAAGACCCTGAAAGAATGGTTTGAGGCTCTTCACATTCCTGAATCAACCAGATGCCATTGGGCTGCATTGGCACGTGATAGGGTCCAATGGAAATGTTACTGGCACCTGCTTGAGCAAGTGGATGAATAATGGGAATTCAAGTGATCAATCTTACAGGTAGTTAGAAGAGTGCTACTGATTTTTTTACTCTGAATATAAATCAGTGAGATTTTAGGGACAGAAGAGAAAAAACATCTCAGTATTTAGAGATGAAGGCACGGCTTGCCGGCAGCTCAGATGGATGTCTTCCCCTCTTCCCTTGGTATGTTCCAGAACTCGTCCTATCCCAATTCTTTCATTACAGTTTATAGCACTCATGACATGGGGTATCTAAGAAATCACATTAACTAACCTCCAATGATTATAAAGACTATTTTGTTGGTCTTAACTGGTTATATTTGCTCACACACCAGTCTTTGGCTAAGATAAAGCCTCATCTAACTCTAAAGTTTATCTAGAAGGTCAGCCAGGAACCAATGTCTTATCAGGCAAGCACAGGAGCCAGTACTCAGAAGTATTATTTAATGGTGAACACAGAAGTTAAAGTAAGGAGATGGAGAAGGTAGGGTAGGGATGAGGAAGATGAGGAAAAGAAGCAGAGAAACAAAGAGAAGGAATTTATTTTCCTCATATCACCCCAAGATTGAACACTATTTTTAGGGACGCTCTTCTTATCCAGAAGATATAAATGGGTCATAATGCTTTTTTTGTAATTTCTTTTATCTTAACGGTTATGGCATTACATTTAGACAATGAACAAAGTAGTCACCAGTAAACTTTTAACACCAAGCCAAATATTATGCCTAGTATATTGGAAATGTTTATCACATACTAAATAAGGTGTAAAAGTTACTTTCAATGAGCTGTAGTTTATCATTCACAAAAATCAAGAGACACAAGCTACCATTTTTATCCATTATATAGTCAACCAAAACAGACTATAAGATATGATTTCAAGTGGTATATTTATCCCTGGAGCACTGGGAAATGCACCAGAAAATGTTAATAGCTCATTCCACCAGTAAACAAGACACAAAGCTTTAAAGTAGCTCAGGCAGAATTTATTTCTCCTGTTATGTAAAATAATATGGCGATGGCACCAACTGGTCAGAATGTACAAATTGCCCGTAAGTTCTTTTATAAAATGATCAACAATCTTTTTATAGGGTCTTTTGGTACAGACCTACTCACTGTATTGGCAAACATGATTTCTGGATAGGTAGTTACCATAATGCAATATTTCAATTGCCATAGTAATGGATCAGCAAACACAGACTGTGTTTTAGTTAGATTAATTGGATCACCTAAACCATAACTAAACCCAAGTAGGGGAATAATCCTAAGGACATTTAGCAATGTGAAGACCCAGTGATGAAATTTGGTTCCCAGAACACTGCTCTATGTATTACCTGTTCGTTTTAGGCACAGCTGCATTCTGATATCCCCCGAGGGAGAAGCTGGTTTCTCTGATGCACAACAAGAGTTATGGCACATTCAGTGCCATCAAGGTTGTCTGAACATTTTGTTTCTGGTTTTCATTTTTATTAAATATTTTAAAAGTCTATACAGTTTAAAATTTCATTTCCATTGACTGACCTTTGGTTCAAAATATTATGGAACTTTAGGGTTTCGTATCTTTATGCGTGTGACTGCCATCCATTGTCCCACTGAAGCTCCAGGGTCATCCCTCCCGCCAAAAAAGGGCCCTCAGCTCAGTTCTCTCAATGTCCCTACTTTCTGCCTGGGACCACAGTGGCTTTCCTGGATGTAGGAATTAGTTTTGTCTGGCTTGGCCAGTTCATTTGCTTTATAATTCCTATTCTGTTGGTGAATGCGATTGTCTGGTTCCTGATTTTTTCATTTCCATTTGATGGGTTTAGAGAAAAGACTTTCATTTTTTATCATTCAGTCCTGGAAGTATTTTATGCATTTACGCATCAAGGTGTGCTATCGCGCCTGAGTCATCAGGTAAGGAAGGTCCATGGCCTTTTGCTTATGGGGTCTTAACCGTTTCTCCTTTGCCTGGAGTTAATATATCACACTTGTATGATTCCTATAAAGGTTTACTATTGCAGTGAGGTGATGAAACCTAAGTACAGAAAACAGACTTAAGAAATATTAGAGTTTGTGAAACAACAAAAAGTTTCACCAGAATGTGTGTGCATCAGTGATTTTCATCCTCTGCTGTCGGAACCCCTGAGATCTCAGAAAAATGGATAAGGACCCCAAGGGCTTTTGGAATGTATTAATCATGCACATCCTTAGAAATAAAAATGGACTACTTATTTATTTGCTTTTAATTTTTTGGTTTAATATAGTGTAGAAAATTCCCAACTGTTGATACAATTCTAGAATTAAAATTGATTAGATAACAAAACTTTAATAGTGAGAAATGACTCCTGGTCAGGCCCATCTGCCCAGGACTGCTGGCACCGTCCTAGGGAATCTGAATTCCCTCTGTCTTAGGAGCCCCCTGGGAAGACCTTGGGAGGTTTTCCTTTATCCATAGTGACAAAGTCGCATGTGACTGATCTTGCTAACAGTCTATGGTCTTCTGGAGCTCCCTCCGCCCACCCTAGCCTCCACCTTATCATGATGCTATCTCCAGGGATGTTGGCTGTTGGCCATAGAAAACAATGGCCTGTTTCTGTGGGTCCCTGGGACTGGCATCCCTGCCTTGACGGACACCTTTGACCTGGTGCGAGTTCCCAGCTTGGCTTCACTCTTCACCTAGATGCAGCCAGAGATAAGGGCTGGAGGGTTGAGGAACAGCAAGTCTGACTCTGTGAACTGCAGAGGGAAATCTTGCAAGAGCTCTGGGCATGGATGGTCTCACAGAGCTGCTTTGCAGACTTCTGCCCTGGCCCAAAGGGGAGGAAGCATCAGAACATGCTGGTTTGTGTTTGTGGATGAAACAGCCGGGTCTACTCATGATGGTGGGTTGACCTTGGCGAACACAAGTCATTTTATTTAACCTGTGTGAACCTCGGTCTCGAAGACTGCAACAGGCCCCAGAGAAGGGTGTGGCTCCAGATTCTAGGGCCCAGAACATTCTGGAAGGAGCTGGGAAACCCAGAGCCCCAAGCAGAGAGCACGGTGGGCACTTTGCTGAGTCAGCTTCCTTTCTCCAGTGGCGTTGTGCCCTGCACATGATTTTGGAGACAGAGAGTGAGATTTTGCCTTTATCGATTCAGGAATTGAGTCTAAGCTCCGCCTCTAGGCCTGGATGCAAACAGGGCAGATTTGCTGGTCCCTGTGAGATAGACACTTCGTCTTGGAGTCTTGGGGGGAGATGGCCAGTGGGGAGGATGTGTGAGGGGTGGGCAGAAGGCGTGCCGGGCAGTCTAGGGCTGTGCTTGCCCTTGGTCAGGAGGTGAAGGCAGAGGTTGTGGAGGGGGCACACGCCAAGGAGCAGCAGGTAGGCCAGCACAGACCTGTGAGAGCTGGCCACTGGCTTGGAGAGAAGAAACACTCTAAGGGCATCAGTCAGATTTCACTGGGCAGCAAAGGACAGAAAGTCAGCACTAACTTGTTGGAGCAAAATGAGCAAGGCTTGGCTCTCAGAGTGGGCGACCTGGTCTCAGCAGTGCTTATTTGGAGACACACATGGAGTCTCTCTCTCTCTCTCTCTCTCTCTCTCTCTCTCTCTCTCTCTCTTGCTTCTCTCTTTTCTCTGACTCCAGGCTGCCTCCTCTTCTGCCTTGCAGAGGTTTGGGCTCATGATGGAAGAAAGGGCCTCATACCTTGTAACTACCAGCCTTGCCTCTCTCCCCTCTGAGAGGAGAGGCCCTCATTTCAGAAGTGCTAGGCTGCAGAGCCCTGTTGGCATTGGACCCTGCCAGCAGGCAAGGCTGAAGGGTCTGGTTGGTGGCCAGTCCTCAAGTCCAAGAGGAATGGGGAAGGGGTGATGAGTGGTTCCTTGGGAGCAAGGCAAGGGGACAGCCTGGAAGCCCAGAATGAGTCATCACTTACCAGAGCAGCAGCTTTGGACCTGAAGGACTTGCATTTTCCCATCATCATTCTGAGCTGTAGGATGGATTTCCCCTGACATTTTTTATGTTGGCAATTTCCTAAGCAGTTTGACAGGTTTTCAGTCTCCTGAGAAGGCGTTGGCCTCTTTGAGGAACTGCAGCCTGATGAAGAGGATGAGTGTGAGGTCTCCCTTTGGGAGGGGGCAGTCAGGGTCTGTTCTTTACCAACCCTGAACATTCTTATGCAGCTCAGGGTGGATGGAGAAGAAATATCAGCAGGGCATAGTTGCATCAGAGGAGCTGCTTTCCCCTGTCTCAGGGATGCAGGAAGAAGGGGCCTTGGGTGGGTCCCTGCTGACAGCGCCTCTCCCCTCAGACCTGCTCAGTGCACCCACCTAGCCATGCCGCATGGTCCCGGTGGAGGGGGTCCTCAGAGAGAAATCAAGGAGCTGCCTAGGTGGGCCTCTTGGGTCCCAAATGGAAAGGGAGGATGACCCTTCTTGGAAGGATCATGGAACAACTGTGCATTTTAGGATTCTCTGGGAAAAGCCCCAACTGGCAGAAAGCTGTCTCAGGCAGAGGCAAGGCTGAGGTGGGCCTCAACTGCCTGGAAAGGGCCTGGTCTGGCCAATTGAATAGTTTTGTTTTTGCTGCCCAGGTATGTGAGTGGGCAACAGATTTGCTCTGCCAAGCTTCTCACCTAGAGGGGGCCACCCAGCAAATGTGGACAGAATTTTGGTTTGGGCTGCCAGATTGTCGCCCTCTTGGCATGCTCACCTGGGTCCAGCAGAATATGTGGAAGACTGGACCAGGGTCACTTCCTGTTTTGTACCTCCCATGAAATGGTCAGTGGCAGGCTGCTCCTGGCACCCTTGTTTACTAGGCATCCAGTCCCATTGAATATTCTAGAAAAACAGCAGCCATCCAGGCTCCCTGGCCTTTCCATCAAAAGTCACCGACAGCATTTTTTAACCTGTGACTTCAGAAAACAAGCAAAGTAATGACCTGCGAATAATGATAACGACACAGGCGTGTAAGTGTTAATTTCGGCCTATAAACATGACTAATTATATGTGCCTGGTACAAGTCCAATCTTGTTTACATGCTGAGTCCTTTCTCTTGGGTGGCAGCGCTCGCGGGGCTGATCAGAATCATGGTCTTGGTTTGGGTCACCTTGGGTGGCACTTGTCTGTGCTGTCCCTTTGGGTAAGACCTTCGACTGGGACCTGAACAGTCAGGATGTTGCCTGGTGTCCTGTGTCTCCCCAGGTGTTGGTGACAGGACTGTGTGGTCACCCCCGTGTCCACTTCCTGAGGTCTCTGTGAGTCCCACACAGCTGGAGGTGGCTCTGCTCTCTCCGTCACTTGAATTTATTGGGTTCATTTCCTGTTTTGCTGTATTCTCTTCTTGGTGACCTATGCTAAGGGTTGCTCCTAGGCATTCTGAAACTGCTAAGACAGGGCCTTTTCACACCATTTTTTGACCACAACCCACAGAAAGAAATTCGTTTTATATTGTGCCCAGTACCCATATACTATATAACAGAAATAGGAGTTTCTTAGAACCCTGCTCCTCTCTGTCTCCTCTCTCTTCTCCTTGTTCATTATATCTCTGGAAGGCAGCAAAAGAAGAGGACTGAAACTGCTTCTTTTTCTTTAGTATCTGCCCTCCCACCCCCCCACCCCACTTTTGAGCTCACAGGACACTTTTGTACCTCACTCAATAATATTCTGATTGATATTAGAACACACCACAGTACTGAAGTTTAGTTCTTCCCTATCATCTGAAAAAAAGTTGTAATCTACAAAAATGGAATTCAAGTAATCAGTGAACGATGGGTTTTCTCTCTGTTCTCTTTGCCTCTGGTCAGAGGTATAAATGCCATCGCTTCTGGAAAGTGTGTGTGCTTTTCTTCTTCAGCTTTTCCATCCTTGTCAAAGGTCAAGGTTATCAGTTGTTTGAGTTTCATGATGCCTGAGGTGATTAGAGAAACTCTCCAGATCCCTGTTGAGGCGGGGTCTGCTCCTGCCCACCCAAAGTGCAGCTCCCCCTCCTTAGTGAAAGAATCCCTAGCCAAGAACACTTGTTTCTGCAGCCTGCTTTGTCACACGACGGGAATGGCGGTTTCTGGGGAGGCTTTTGCTTCCCTCAGACTCAGCCTTCTGCCATCATCCATCCCTCCTCCTTGGAGCAGGGAAGCACCCTGATGTTTGGCCGCCATCTTTCAACCACACATGAAGTTGAGGATTTGTCCCTGTCACTGAGCCGAGACACAGATAAAGGCCCAGTGCCTAATGACCATACAGGCCATGGACACCAGGGCTGGCCAGTCCACTTTCAGAGCTCTGATAAGGTGCCCTAAGCATAAAGCCCACTTAGGGCATTGCTGTTACATTGACTTCTAGGGTAGTTTCAGGGCTACAGTGACTTACCATATGCCCTTTGCTCCTCCCCCACGGGCAGCAGCTGCCCATTATGAACACCACCAGCACGTGGTCCTTTTGTTACAGTTCATGAACCTTCATGGGTAGTTTGTCACCAACTCAAGACTATAGTTGACATTGTTATTGTTATTATTCCTATGACTAATCCAGGGCCCCGCACATGCAAGGCAATGTTCTACTGCTGAGGCATGTTCAACCCCCACCATGCTGGACATTAGGGTTTACTCTTGGTGTTGTAATTTCTCTAGCTTTGTACAAGGGTCTGGTGATGTGTGTCCTCCAGTACAGAATCATAGAGAATAGTTTCTTGGTCCCAAAGCCCCTAACTTTTTAATGCTAGATCTTTCTGTGACTTGTGGTCAAGTACTAATTGATTCTCCTTCTGATGTTTAGGTTTCTGTATCTGTCTTATTCTTTGATGGAAATTTGATAAGTACAAATTGCTAAGACGCTCATATCCATGGTCATTCATTAGCACTAAGGCTATTTTACAGAGTTGTTACAAATGAAAGTGCCTCAACGTCCTTCCTTGTTACAGCCAAGAGAGAGACTCTCCTTTGGCAGACTATTCTAAGTGGGTGATTACACTTTGAGAATGATTTTTCTGTCATTTCCCCCACGTGTTCCAAGGATCAAACTACATAATTAGTAGGGCACAAACAACTGATTCCTTGACCTAGAAATGTCCCTTGAAGCTTTAATAGCTCATTTTTCTTCATCCCCCTTTGTCATGTGACAGGAATGGTGGTTTATCGCCATTTTACATCTGTTTATTTTGCATCTGTTCTTTGCCATCAACTGCAGGTAGTTATTGGACGATGCTGGGCCAGAGTCAAGCTAGAAATTCTGTCAGAATTGAGGATGGCTCAAGATTGGGTGATTCTATTTGCTCCAGTCGAGGGAAACCAGGGCTGTGAGCTTTCCTTGCAGCATCTCTGAGACTGTTTGTGCTTTCCAAGGAAGAAAAGATGGGTTGGGTGTGACTTTGGGGTGCCAAACACACCAACTATGTTCACCATTTGCCCTTGGAGACCTCCGAAAGCTCCAGTAGGAGAGGTTCTTAGAGAAATGTGTCTGTGCTATTCTCACAGGCGTTTCTTCAGAGTGTCCATTTGTCCACAGCTGTCTAGAGTTGTAATGTGAGTCACCTATGGAACAAGGTTTTCTTAAAGACCCATGACAAAGCACCCTGGGGACTGGAGAGCAAGCTCACAACCTGTAGTCCATACTATTCTCAGCCTGTGTACATTCTCCTCACTATCAGGCCCTGAGCACAGGTGCTTAGCTACTCCCTAAGCACCACCACTGGATGTGGCTCCAAGTGCCCTACAGAAAGCAAAATAGACAGGTGACAGAAGGAAAAGGACAGATATAGAATGACAGCATTCATTAATAGGATATAAATAGATACCAGTGTTTTACTAAGTGTAGGAAATGGTAATGGCAGATTAAAACTCACCATTGAATATACACAAAGAGACTTAAGTGATAAATTCTAAATATCTGCAGGGCTAGCCACAATGTGTAAAAGAAGAGGGAGAGAGATGCAGAGACAGAGAGAGAGAAAGAGAGGAAACGGGGCTACCTGCTATTGAGGCAGCCTGGGGGTGGGCGGGAGGAGGTGGGGTACATTGGTGGTAGAAATGGGGCACTGGTGGAGGGATGGGTGCTGGAACACTGTATTACCAAAAACCAATTATGAACACCTTTGTAATTGTATGTCTCACAGTGGTATAATAAAAAATAAAAAAAAGGTGAGATGAACTGGAATAATATATTTTATTTAATAAAATATATTATTTTATTATTGTCATAAGCAATATTTTAACATGAAATATACTTTTATTTGTAATTATTCATGCATATTTGTGTGTGTGTGTGTGTGTGTGTGTGTGTGACAAATCTTGCATCTGTTCTCATTACAGCAATTCTCACTTTGGGCCAAGAGCGCAGACATTCTATCACCTTGACCAGTGGTAGTGGTCCCTTCGCCTCCTTCTGTCGCACAGGGATAGGGCAGGCCCGTGCTGTCCTGTGGCTGCTCCTGCAATGCCTAGAAGCTGCTCTCTAAGAACCTTTGCTAGTAGCAGCTGCTTCTCTGTGTGTCTCTAGACAAGGCCCTGGGGCAGGTGCTAGTTCACAATGCTCTGAAGATGCTCTGTGGGTGTGTTCAGCCAGCCCTGGACCCTTACTGCCTCCTTCTAGCAGAGAGGCTGCAGCAAAACTGGGACTTGCTATAAAACTTATCTCCCTGATCAGCACAAGGAAGGACTCACGGCAGGCAGAGAGTAGAGGCCACGTTCACAAGGGTAAGAGGAAAGGAAGGCGGGAAGGCTACCAGTGGGTGCCATCTTCCAAGACGGATCCCCACAGAGGCCTGGGACACAGGGCCTGCCTAGGGCATCCTAGGTGAGAAGACAGTGACGGTACCTCGTGCGTTCCTGCTGCTCAGGGCACCTCCGGACTGGCTGATGTATGCGACATGGTGGTTTCTTTCCTGCACTCAAAATGCTGTACTGTCTTTGCAGAACCATTAAGATTGTGCCTTATTAGGTTTCCTTGAGTTAATGAGAGAGGTTCTCCGTGCCCTTTCGATTAGATCCAAATCTGTTCCAGGACCATCATTTCATGAGCAGATAAAAGAACACGTTGCTTCATCCCTTTTAAAAAAGAACGAAGTAATTTTTGAGCATATGACAATGGCGATCCTGTTTACTCTGGCTCTAGTCAATATTTGAAATCCAGATGAAAGGGACGTGTGAAAGCCAGATCCAACTCACCTCCAATGAAAATCCACTGACTTAAAGCAGAAACATGATTTCAAAACAGTTCCCTCTAGTCTGCACCATCCCCAAACTTGGCCCCAACTCAATGCTCTTTACACAGAGCCTTAGGCATCCATGGCAGTGGGTGGGCATCCCATTCACAGGGCACATGGTTCCCATCTGTTGCAGAAGAGAATTTCAACGAGGCTTCATCTGTATGAACTGGCTGTTGAATTCTTGGCCAGTAACTGCCATATTTGTCCCTTAGATGTGATTGCTCTACACCATGAGAGATAGTGGAGAATGGGTGGAATATACACAGTAGAGGCTCCTGCACTCTCTCTGTGACTGATTCCAGGCAAGTTCCTCCCCCTGGCCCCAGTGAAAACTTGAAAACTTGGGGCACAGTAGTTTTTGAAGACAGGAACCACTTTTCTTTTGGGCATCTTTAAAACCTCTCACGAGCACGTCAAAAGCTCTAGTCGAAAAGGTGCTTTCTGAAGGACTATCTCTAGTGGCATAATGTGTAATATGACTGGTCAGCATGCTGTGACGTGACTGGTTAGCATGCTATGACGTGACTGCCCAGTAGTGTTCTCATTCCGTGTCTTGCTAAGGCTACTCTGTTGCATCAAAAGAGATTTGTGGTTTACCTCTAAGAAAAAACAAATCTGCAAGGGAGGAAGCACATAAAGAAATTGGTTTGGAACTTGGAGTTATTTTTATTCCCTATGTTTTTTTTGACACCAATGAAAATATATAGAGTTTTCTGGGATAAGGAAATGGGATATGGTTTTCTGGGATATGGTTTGTAGCCATATGCCACAGAGTAAGGAAAAATGGTTTACTTTTAGTGGCTATCCATACTTTCACATGAAAAAGAGGCATGGTATTGGAATAAATGCCTTCTTTTTTAAAAAAAATATTTTATTATAAGGTCTATAATTGTTACTGGTATTTGGCATATCAAATACGACACGGGTAGCATGCCAGGCTCTGCCGTGTGGGTAGCATACTCTTGTAGTCGTCTCAAAATCCAGCATTTATTGATGAACCACGCTGCCGCTGGTCTGCTGGGTGGAGTGTTGACGAGAGGGAAGTCGGATGTGGAAAATGGCGGCCCTCATGGAGTGGGGGTCGTCTGGCTTGTTGTGAGGCTCTGCTGGGGTGGCGGGCCAGGGCTAGAACCTGGGCCGGATTAAAAAAACTGCTGCAGGGTGGATCTCGATGAGCCGGACTGTGATAGGCTGGTCTGCTGGGTGGAGTGCTGGGCTGGATTGGAATGGTTTGAGGCTCTTTATGTTCCTGGAGCAAGCAGGTGCCCTTGGCTCTACTTGCATGAGACAGGTCATATGGAGCAATTATTGGTGCCCGCTCGAGCAAATCGATGATGAACGGGAAGACAGTGATACAGTGATTTTATTATACCACTATGAGATATACAATTACAAAGATGTTCATGTTTGGGTTTCGGTCATACAGTGTTCCAGCACCCATCCCTCCACCAGTGCCATTTCCTACCACCAATGTCCTCAATTCCCTCCCTCCTCTCCTAGCCTGTCTCTATGGCAGGTTCTTTATCCTTTCATCTTTCTCTTTCTCTCTCTTCCCTCTCTCTCTCTCCCTTCCTTCTCTTACACATTGTGGGTTGTAATATATACATTTAGAGGTTATCATGTGTACCTTTTTGCCTATATTCAATGCTCAGATAATTGGCTGGTATTATAATTTTCGATGATTATTAGCACACTGTTCCCTTCTCTGTCTTACCTAACCTTTGACTCCCACACATTTGTGGTAGATTACACCTATTGACAAGACCTCCTGATCCATGTTTTGCCTGACCTTGGATATCAGTATCATAAATATATATATATATATATACACACATATATGTATATAAACATATAATGCAAATAAATGCAGTAATTTTATATCTGTGTTTTCCTTCTGGCTGATTTCATTCAACATGATCCTCTCCATGTCCATCGCAATAAATGCCTTCTTATAATGTTCACGCAACAGTGCTATTAGTAACCCAAACCACGTGGATGATGAGGCTAATCAGAGACCCTGGGGGATGCGGGTTGATGCACAGATAAGGGTGATTTGTTGCTTTACATTCACTGTGTCCAGCCTCCTCTGGGCATCAGTCACTCGGCCCATTTTTCAAAGACCTACTTGAACTGTCTGAACCCGTGAACTTCCTGAAGGTCTCACCCCAAAGACCAGCAGGAGCACCCATGTCCAGCTAGCAGGAACACATGCTCACAATGGCCCCTCATGGTGACATTGCCTCATAGCGATGGGCTCTGGATCATATTTCCTTACAAGTATGTGCCCATAAACAATTTTCACACCCTAGTGTGAACATTATTCCCAAATGTTAAAATTGTTTTGGAGTTTGCTTGTCATTTTAGGGAGTCCAGAGACCCTCGTGGAGTGCCATGAAAAAAATAAAATGTGTTAAAATTCCGAGCAGCCTCAGAATGAACTGTGTTCTAACAGGAAACAACACAGAAATCCTCCAAGTCTTGGAGGAGGCAGGCTTCTTCCCAGCCATGATGCAAGTGGACTCAGAGAGATGCAATGGATAGTCACAGCACCCCCCCCCAGTCTCCCATACTTGTTGATTCAAAGGGGGTCCCTTGGGAATTGGAACGGCACTCAGCTGAGTCTGCCACATGAACTTGGAATTCATGAAAGTATACCTTAAAACAACATGCTTGGGAGTGGCTGGAGCTGATGGCTGTTGCTTGACCCAGTCTGGGGCTTTCCCCAGAGTCAGATTCTTGGGATCTTTCAGTGCTCAGGTGCTCCAGGTCTGGGTCAGTGGGTGAGAGCATGTTCCCTTCAGTGGCTCCATATCAGTTGTGCAGAAGGGACCCATGCAGAGCAGTGGCTGAGCTCTTGGCTGTCTTTGTCCACTGCTTGGCCCTCTAGGCAACTTTCCATGATGAGGATGAGCATCCTGGCTGCCATTGATTGGGTAGTCCAAGGCTTCATATCTCGATTGCTGTGACAAGAGCTACTTAAGATAAAATACTTAATCCAATTGTACAGATAAGGAGAGAAGCTTGATCACCATCTAGGAGATGGTAGAGCTGGAACTGAAATCAAGGTCGCCTCCAGGCCTGTCCCCAAATAAGGAGCTTCACTCTTCCCTCTTCACTCACTCTAAGCCTCTGGTCTAGGTAGATCTGAGATTCCCCATGTCCTCTTTTCCTGAAATGACCTTCAGTTGCTCCAGGAAGTCACACTGTGTTTGCAGGCAGATGAGGCAGCTCCAACCAGGCCTGGCTCCTGGTGTGCACCCGAGAACACAGGTACTTCTATGTGTCAGTGAGCCTTTGCCCGTTCTTGGGGTAGTCCAAAGGTCTTTCTGTTGGTGGGAAGAAAGCATGACCTGGAGATTTCACAGGAACAAAAGTAAACTTTCCTCATTGTTTCAAACAATTTGTGGCAGTTCCTGGGGAGGCTTGCTCCAGGCCAGCAGTGACTGATGTGGAAAAGTGTCCACAGCGAGGAAAAGAATGTTCTTACGAAATGAGCTGGCGCTGTGTTTTCCCATTTGGTGATAGACAAAAATCAGTATTTAGGCTTCTCATTTAGAATTCACTGAAATGAAAACATAATCCCAGCTAATTACTGTTCCCTAAGGTATCTGGTTGCACAACATTTTATAAATTAAAACCTGTTTTTACCCATGTGGGGAAAAACTTACTATAGATGTAAAACATTTTAAAATATGAAAATAAAAGGAAGAAACAGGTGGAGATGACTGAAGCCTGGTTGGCACTTTAGAGGGTGTCTTCGGAGCCCACGTGCCCCCACAGAGATGAGGGTTGTGGAGTCTTCAGCTCTCAGAAAACTTCCCAGGGCTGGTTCTTACCTAAAAGCAAAGGGAAAATGAGGAGGACCAGCAATTTTCATTTGGTTTGTTAAATTGAACAATAGATATGCGTATGTATGTATGTATGTACGTATGTATGTATGTATGTATGTATGTACGCACGTATATTTGAACACACTTAGTGCCAGGGGACCGGGCAGTGCCAGGGATCGGATTTAGGGAACCCTCCCCACGCACTCAAGCCTATGGGCCAATTTTGGAGCTCTCATCTGCCTTCTGGCTGAGTTTAAAATGAGGGAGGAGCTGGAGTCGTAGTATAGTAGGGAGGGCATTTGCCTTCCACACAGTTAACCTGGGTTCTATCCCAGGGCATCCCATCCCTGGCGGTCCCCTGAGCACTACCAGGAGTAATTTCAGAGTGCAGAGCCAGGAGTAACCCCTGGGCTTTGCCAGGTATGACCCCAAAAGTCAAAGTAAATAAACAAATAAATTGAGGGAGAGATGCCCGCCAAGGGGAGACAGAGGTGGTTCCCATCAGAGGTGACTTCCTGGCTCTTATTTCTGGTTACCGCTCTGAGGAATGATAGTCTGAGTTGGGCTGTCCTTGAGGACAGGACTTGGAGGAATGGGGCTGACTTTATGAACTCTCTGCAAGTTGGATGCATCACTTAGTCTGCTGGAACCTGTAACAGACTTTCTTATGTATACTCAGTCTTTGAGAGTATTTCATGGAGAAATGAAGAGAATTTGGGATGGGGCTGCCTGATGCAGGCTGTTTTCTGAGTTGTTCAGCAGTGGACTGATATTAGTCCAGCAAGAACTCAGCTCAGCTTGAGAACGATGAGTGGAAGTGGACTGAGCTGGGTTCCCATGGTCAGCTGCAGTCGGAAGAGGCCACTTTAGACTGGGCATAGCTGGTGTGTGTGCCCTAAGAGGGAGCAGGAGTCCCTGACCCCCCAAAGCCTGAATTTCCTCTTCCCTTTGGACCTGTCATGAGGGCTGAACTGCAAGTCCCTGAGTATGGCCCCTTTTCCTCCCCTGCCATTTCCTTTTTGTTGGTACATGGGACTGAATAAATTCTAGAATCAGCCCCACTTCTCCCACGATCCTTTCAGATTGGGGATGTCATGGGAAAGCAGAAACTTGTTGAGATAACTGTTGTTATGACATAAAGTGATTTACCGATAAACAAAATGGATCAGAGTCCTCTACAATTTGTCTAAAACTTGCTTGAAATGTGGCATCAGATGGCAGCAGGGCTGGGTGACCGAAGGAGCTCCTGCTCATAGCTTTTGTTTTCCATCCCAGACAGAAAGTGCTTCTCAGTCACCTAGTACCTGTGGAATGGATGGGTGAGTTTTCCTTACACAGTAAGCTCTTGGCAAATGTTCTCCACCACCATTCTAGAAGCCTCAATATCAGTGAAAATACCTTTAGAAAATCCCTTTTGTACACGTAATAAGACATATTCAACTACTTTGTGGTAAAAGAAAGACCTTAGTCACTTCTTATGGGTCATCATATTCATGTTCTTGAGCAAATATTGGGGCAATGTTATGTCACTTCTCAACCAACTTCCTTGCTAGAAGGAGAGCATGACCCAGAGTCATCAGGACGAGGTGGAGCAGAAGACAGGCTGTATTTGACTCCTGCTTCCCTTTAAAGTTCTTGGGACCCTTAGGAAGTTATTTACTCCCACGAATTCCACTCTCTTCCTTTGTCAATGCTGAGAACTGGCTCGTGGAAGATCCTGGAGGCCAGAGAACATTCAGGAACAGTGCTTGGTGCATGGTTCTGGGGTCCAGACAGCCCTGTTGAGGCAGGGTTGCTGAACATCAGCTCTGGCCAAAAGGCTGTAAATGCCAGTAATAAGGCCACTGTCCATTCCAGAGAAAAGTCAGAATAAATCTCTTTCCCCTCCCTGCTTCAAGAAGCTGAGAAGGATGGGAACTATAACTTCCTGTGGGATTCAGAACCACTTGAATAACTATGAAAAAAAATACTTAAAAAAATTTCCCCCTATTTAAATTTTTTTTTTCTTTTTTGGGGTCACACCCAGCAATGTTCAGGGGTTTCTCCTGGCTCTGCACTCAGGAATTACTCCTGGCGGTGCTTGGGGGGACCATATGGGATGCCGGGGATCGAACCCGGGCGGCATGGGCCGGCTGCATGCAAGGCAAACACCCTACCCACTGGGCCATCGCTCCGGCCCCTACTTTTAATTTTTAAATTAATTAATTAACTTTTTTATTGTGGCTTTTGGGTCACACCCAGTGATGCTCAGGAGTTACTCCTGGCTCTGCACTCAGGAATTACTCCGGCGGTGCTCGGGGGACCATATGGGATGCCAGGAATTGAGCCTGGGTCAATCACATGCAAGGCTGTACTATCATAAATACAAGGCCCTCCTTGTATGTATGATACAAGGCCCTGTACATACAAGGCCCTCCCCACTGTACTATTGCTCTGGCCCCCAACTATGAAAATATTATTCCTAGTACTGTCAATACAGATTCAGTGGGTCTTTCAGGGGCTGTGCTGAAAACAAAAGTCTTTTCTAATCCCTCACATTTGTCTTGGGTGGGGAGGGCAGTGGACAGGACTCTTGGAGAATACATAAATCTGAGACCAACTCTCAGATGAAAACAAGCAGGCAGTTCTCTCTGTGTCTGAGTCTCCTGATTCACTTGTTGAGGCGAATGATTGTGGATTAGTTTATATTAGGTGTGAAAATCATGTGATTCCTTGAGAAAAATGGCGTGAAAGGGCTCCCTTATCGCAACTGTTTTCTGGATCTGATTTTTACTTGAAGGAAGTCATTTCGCCTGTCTGCCACGGGCTGGTCCCAGCTGCCTCCTGATGGGAACCTGGCTAAGAGGAGGTGTGTGGCTGTTGGCACACCCAGAGGGTGATCTGGTTTTATTGGAGGGATCTTAGGAGCTTTGTGTCTGTAGTCAAAGAAAGCGAATGGATTGGAATCATCATACATTTTTGTGTTCTGTAATGCAGTTATCTCTTAGTCTGCAATTCTCATAATTTAGGAACCCAATCCTGGCTGGCTTCACGGGGTGGAGTTGTTAATGGGAAGCACCAGGAGCAGGTAATGGAGCACAAGAGCTAATATTTCCCACCTTTCAGCAGTGACACTTCCCAAGAAATTCTGCCAATCCCAGGTGTTCCCTCCATGTGATACTTGCTCAATAAAAAAGAAAAAGTTTTGACCTATTTGACTTCTAAAACTGAGAAACTGAGATCCTTCCTTTCAACAAAATCCAGCAATGTGTAATTAGAGGAAGAAATTCTCCACAGACCGGAAGGGGCTTTACAAACAGTCTAGTCCCCACTGGCTGGGCTTGGAAATGGACCCGGAGCGTAAAATGAAGAAAATAGCCATAACTGGAAGCTGCTGGACTCTTGGCGCTGCCCAAAGTGTGGGAGGGGAAGCGGTTCCATGCCCCCCTTATTTTTTGTCTTGTGGAGTCAGCTCCCTTCTGGGGTGGGGTGGGGTGGTGGGCTTTTGGGGTGTCATCCTTGGCTAGAGACACTCAGGTCCCGGAAACACTCTCTGGGGCTGTGACTCTCAGGGAACGTGGCTTCAGGTTCCTGCAAGGTCACGTCAAGAGGTTTGCAGAAGTGAAGGCAGCTGCGACATAGATCCAGGCCTTTGCTCTCAAGCCAGTGATGATTGCTCAGATTCTGATGCACCCCTTGGTCCATTTACGTGAGTGAGTGAGTGCGTGCGTGTGTGTGTGTGTGTGTGTGTGTGTGTGTAGCACTTGGCATAGCATCACTGGGAAAGTTACCTTTACTCCAGAGCTGTTTAGCAGAGGACTGCAGGAAACGTAGTTGTTGTTGACCTTGCTATTAAACACACACATGCACACACACACTCACATTCACACACACTTACACACTCACATAAACACATTCACAGACACATTTAGACTCACACACAGACACATACACACTCATTGTGTATGTGTGTGAGTACGAACATTTACACACACTCACATACACACTCATTCACACACTCACACACATTCACAGACACACATTTAGACTCATAACACTCACACACAAACTAACAGACACAAACTTTTCTTCTTGCTTCCAAATTGTGCAGAGAAGTCCTTTAGCAAGCCAATGTTTTCCTGTCCAGTAACTGCTGGGGTGTCTCAGCATGGTCCCTGCTGGCTGTGTTGGGCTACAGAGGATAAGGGTGAAGAGACCCCCCCAGCCCTCCCCAAGTGACTGGTGTCCCAAGCCAAGGTTTGGTTTGCTTTTGCTTTGCTCTCCTGTGTGCAACTGTGTGGCTGGTAATGGAGGGGCAGATTCCCAGCTGTGGGTGCTCACGGGACTTTCCAGAGGACAGGGTTGGGGGGCTTAGTGAGGGCTAGAGCTGGAGCAAGCACGGGGGTGCTGAGACCCACATGCTGGGGTCCTGTCACCCCACCGCTGGATGCTCAGGCTCCAGACAGTGACAATGGGGTAGGGGTGGGTGTGGAAGGCCGGGGTGGATGTGAGGGTGCTGGGGAGGGGGTTTCTGGGCCTGTGGGAAGTACAGACTGCAGTACCCTCTGCATGGCTGCTCAGAGCAGGTGCAGCTGGGAGCTGGTGCTCCCCCATTGGGGGCCCTCAGTGCTGATGAATCAGGCTAGGGAAACTAGGTCTCGACTCACTTCAAAGGGTTTCTGGGCTGAAGCACACCCAGGCAATGACATATGGTTGCTGGCTCCTCCTGGACACCCCCGCCCTCTCGGCTCCTCCTGGACACCCCCAGACCTCTTGGCTCCTCCTGGACACCCCCCCAGACCTCTCGGCTCCTTCTGGACACCCCCCCAGCCCTCTCGGCTCCTCCTCGACACCCCAGACCTCTCGGCTCCTCCTGGACACCCCCCGTCCTCTCGGCTCCTCCTGGACACCCCCAGCCCTCCCCCCCCTGTCCCCAGCCCTCCGGCTCCTCCTGACCATCCCCAGCCCTCTCGGCTCCTCCTGGACACCCCCAGACCTCTCGGCTCCTCCTGGACCCCCCCAGACCTCTCGGCTCCTCCTGGACACTCTCAACCTCTTGGCTCCTCCTGGACACCCCTCAACCCTCTCAGCTCCTCCTAGCCATCCCCAGCCCTCTTGGCTCCTCCTGACCATCCCCAGCCCTCTCAGCTCCTCCTAGCCATCCCCAGCCCTCCCAGCTCCTCCTGACCATCCCCAGCCCTCCCAGCTCCTCCTGACCATCCCCAGCCCTCCCAGCTCCTCCCTGACCATCCCCAGCCCTCCCAGCTCCTCCTGACCATCCCCAGCCCTCCCAGCTCCTCCTGACCATCCCCAGCCCTCCGGCTCCTCCTGACCATCTTCAGCCCTCCCAGCTCCTCCTGACCATCCCCAGCCCTCCCAGCTCCTCCTGACCATCCCCAGCCCTCCCTTCTCCTCCTGACCATCCCTAGCCCTCTTGGCTCCTCCTGGCCATCCCCAGCCCTCCCGGCTCCTCCTGACCATCTTCAGCCCTCCCGGCTCCTCCTGACCATCCCTAGCCCTCTTGGCTCCTCCTGGCCATCCTCAGCCCTCCCAGCTCCTCCTGACCATCCCCAGCCCTCCTAGCTCCTCCTGACCATCCCCAGCCCTCCCGGCTCCTCCTGACCATCCCCAGCCCTCCCAGCTCCTCCTGACCATCCCCAGCCCTTCCTGCTCCTCCTGACCATCCCTAGCCCTCTTGGCTCCTCCTGACCATCCCCAGCCCTCCCAGCTCCTCCTGGCCATCCTCAGCCCTCCCGGCTCCTCCTGACCATCCCCAGCCCTCCCGGCTCCTCCTGGCCATCCCTAGCCCTCTTGGCCCCTCCTGGACACCCACAGCTCTCCTGGCTCCTCCTGGCCATCCCCAGCCCTCTCGGCCCCTCCTGGACACCCACAGCTCTCCTGGCCCTCCTGGCCATCTCCAGGACTCCTGTCTCCTCCTGGACACCCCCGCCCTCCCTCATGCACTCCGGCCTCTCTCTGCTTCCACAGGGCTGTGGACAGACCTGGCTCTGAACGTTCCCACTTGTCCAGGGCACGCTGCAACTTGTCCAGGCCCAGAGCTCGGGCTCTTACTCTACTTTTGATGGAGGGCAATTAGCATAAAGGGAACAGATTTACGAGGCTGCCTTCAAACTCCAAGATGTTTTGTGTGCGTCGTAATCAGGCCCAAAGAAAGAGAGGCTGGTTCTGACGAAATTCCCCTCTTCCTAGGGTGCAAGAGTGGGAGGCTGGATCCCTGGAGAGTGAATGCCCGTTTCCTATTTCACCCTGCCTTCCTGTGACCCCCCAAGTCTGATGGGGGACATGGATGGATGCTACAGCCCTGAGGTGGCTGACCCTGGTCATTTCAATGGGCGTTTCCTTGTAGTCACCCACGCCTCAGCGGCCCCAGTACCTGATGGAGGCAGATGTGCATGCTGGGTGGCCCTGACCTCCATAAAACACAGCTCAGCCAATCATGGTCCCAAATAACTGTTGCCTCCTTTTTATATATTGTTGTCTGTTATTGTCTTTATTTAAGTTAATTTTTTATTATATGGCGGTGCAATAGACCATTACAAAGCTATTCCTGATTGGGTTTCAGTCATGCAGTGTTCCAGCTCTGTCCTTCCACAAGCGCACATTTCCCACCACCAATGACCCCAGATTCCTTGCCCCCACCCCCGCCTGCCTCTATGGCAGGCACTTTACCTCTCTCTCTCTCTCTCTCTCTCTCTCTCTCTCTCTCTCTCTCTGTGTGTCTCCTTTTTGCACATTGTGGCTTCACTGAGGGCTTATCATGTATATGCTGTCACCCGCCCTTCAGAATCCTCTCACTCTCCTTTTGGAGCTGCGTTTTTGGAAAGGCCCTTGCCAAGGCCCTGGTGAGGAGGAGTGTGTGTGTGTGTGTGTGTGTGTGTGTGTGTGTATGTGTGTATGTTTTGGGGGCCAGGTAAGGAAATGTCCCTTTGCCTCTGCTCTGAGAGTCCGTCCTGGGTGTGGGCAGTGAGGGCTGGTCACGAGGGATTCCCTTCATCCTCACAGTCTGCTCGTTGGGGGGTTAGATTCTGGGGCGGGCCCCAAAGTAAAACAAATCACCTGAAAACTATTGTTGAAGACCCCACCCCCCCCCCCCAATTTGGAAGGAAGGAAAAGGAATTCCTTCCTCACACTGTGCCGTGCTTCCAGAGAGGAAAGCCAGGCGGGCTCCCCCTCATCTGCCCCGCTGTGCTGGGTGCCCGTAGGCAGTTTGTGGAAGCGGCCCATGGCTCGGCGTGCTCACCTGTAAAATGGGTATAATCACGCTCGCGGCCTCCCTCTCGGAGCGTGGAGCGGTTAATTAACAATGTGAAGCTTTTGAAAATCTCAAGTGCAATGTGTGTGCTAATTATTATGAATCCGAAAAGCACTGCAGTCCCACTTTTTAATGGCCTATATATTTTATTGAAAATATATAAAGCACATAATAAAATTAACCTCTGTGTCAAAAATTACTGCCAGCTTGTGCAGTCTTGTTGGGTGCCCAAACAGGGCGAGGGTAGCAATTTCCTACCTAAAGTAATCATTTATCCCAGTGGGTGAAGTCGAACCAATACGACCAGGTCTAACCGGTGATTTATGGGGTCGTAAAAATAGCGTCTCCCCATTCTTGCCTCAATTTCCCTTCATTATTGTAACTCAATTAATGGAACCCAGCTGGGCCATTCCTGAGGCATGGCGATGGCATGGTGGGCTGGCAGGGTGATTCTGTGGCTGGGTGAATGTGAGAATTGGAGTCTGTCTTTGATTTAGGTCTTGGAAGAATCATCTTAAAATACCCCCTCCAAAAGGAAGCTGGCTTTAAACCCTGGGCTCGAAACGCCAGCCCCGTCCTCCAGCCTGCTGACCCATGCCCTGCCTGTGTGTCTTGCTTTTCAGCTGTGAAGCTTATGGCAGTTGGAGAGCAATTGTATTTTGGTTTCAACACCCTGCAGGGTTCTCTATTCTGAAGGCTTCCAATGATATTATTATCCTTATTATTATTATTTTGGTGGGGGATAAGGGAGAGGTCTGGGTCACACTCACACTCAACAGTGCTCAGGGACTATCTCAGTTCCTGTTCAGATGCTTTAGGGACCAGGCACGAGTCAGTGCTCAGGGAATTGTGTAATACTGGGGAAAGAACCAGGGTGGGCCACATGCAAAGAAACCATTGGTGAAAAAGAAGGGGCAGAGGCTGCCTTTGTGGCCCCTCAAACACAGTGAGGTCCCAACCCATCCTCCTGATGGTAAACCTCCCGCCCAGACAGCAGGCACTGAGTGCCTTGTTTCTCTTCCTTTTTGAACATCATGTACCCAGAGAGATCACAGCTACCTTTTCCAGCAGTGTTCATGTGTTAACGTGCATGGAAGTCCCATTTTCCTCTCTCCTTCGTCAAGGCCAGCAGCAAATCTGGCATGAGTGCTTCTGAGTAACCCTCCCACAGCGGGTTTAGGTGTGGGAAGACATCTCGAGAGAGTCAAGCAGATGGCACCAAGATTTGCTCGTGGTGGCTTTTATCGTTTCCGCAAGATGGGACCTAGGTTCTCGGGGCAATTAGACATCAGCGTTTAAGGATAATGGTGCCTTTGAAGGAACACTAAGGTGGCTCAAACATGTCTGACAGGAGACATCTTTCCAGCTTGGATAGGTTCTTGAGCAAAGAGCAAGACTTGGTGAGGGGTGCTTGGAGGGGTCCAGGAGGGGCACCTGGATCCACAGACCATAGACCCTGAACCTCGGTCAGCAACACACACGTGAATAACATCCTTGTTGCTCCGGAAAGATGCTCCAGTGACATTGTTAGTTTATTACTTTCTGAGCATAAATGGAAGAAAACTGATAATAAAGCAACAGACAGCAGGAAAGGTCTGAGGCAGCTCCCTGCCCAGTGCTTTCTATGCAGCATACCTGGGCCTGCCGTGACAGTCCCGTCCCTCTGCAGAGGCGGAGGAGATGTCAGGCATTCAGTGCACAGTGTCTAACCTGTGCACAGTGTCACACACCTGCTAAGCAAAGTGCTGTGCTTCAATTCCCGTTCAACGAACCTGATTCTTTGCCTACTCAACTTGTACAAGTTTTTAAATTTTTTTTCTTTTTTGGGTCATACCCAGCAATGCTCAGGGTTACTCCTGGCTCTGCACTCAGGAATTACTCCTGGCGGTGCTCGGGGCAATATGGGATGCCGGGGATCGAACATGGGTGGCTGCCTGCAAGGCAAACACCCTACCCGTTGTGTGCTATCACTCCGGCCTCATCAACTTGGACAAGTTTTGAAGGAGGGGGGAGTGACCTGAGAGCCTCAGGGGTCTGGCTCCCTTACAATGCCAGGTCACCAGCAATTAGCTCAGAGCCTGTGATCCCTGACCAGGGTCTGGCCCTGGTCACAAGCCGGGTCACAAGCAGTTAGCGTTGCTGGTGATTTTTGCCAACATACTGTCGTAGCTAATCTCTGTTGAGTTTGCTGCCTTGGTCCAGATGTTGCCCCACTTTCCAACACTTCTGATGGCCTGCCCTGGGCATGATATGGCCTAGCTAAGCTGTTCATGGTTCTATCATAGACAGCTGGGGTTGCCCATCCACCCAGGGATGGGCTTGATTACCCCAGTACCCACCCTTTAGCTTGCCTCAACAGCACAGGAAGGGTCTTGGAAGGCTATTGGCTTAACTCTCTGCCTTTGCCACCAAGATACCCTCTGGCTCCACTTGTGAGGCTTGGCTGGGCCGATGATATGAATAACATAACCGTTGTCGCCGCTGTACCTGTGCCTGAAGGCAGACTGCGCCACATGACATAAGCATCGTGATTCTAAATTACTCATTTTGGAAATGCATATGCAAACAAACACGGATTTTCGGCCTCGCCGGGAGGCAGGAACACAGAGATCCATGTTCCCCTTGATTTTATCAGTAATTTATCAGATCGAGAAAATTAGCGGGGCTCATTTAGCAATGTCTGAGGAAGGATGGAGCTGGCAAATCTTTATTCCTGCCTCAGCGAACGAGTCATTTCACATCTTTCTAATGTCTCCTATCTGCAAGGCTGGCCTGCCTTAGGCTAAGGCTTGAGATTCATTTTTAGTTTCTTGCAGGTATGTTATGAAGCAGCAAGGAGAGCCCTGCAAGGAAAGGGAGAAGGCTCACTGCCTCCCCGCTGCCCCGCCGCCCCCGTCCCTTACACTCGTCCAGTTTGTGGTCCTTACTGAGCTTTGTTGTTTTTGCATTTACAGAATCTGAAGACAGTGGGTAGAAAATTTTGGAAAAATTGGGTATGGACATTGACTAGCATTTCTGTGGCCCACAGTTTGTCAACAGCTGCTCTCTGTACACCCCGAACTCACACCAGAGGAAGCAAGACAGGAAAGGTCGAGAAAAATGGCTCCTGTCTAATCTCCTTAGCTCAATAAAAAAGAAAGAAAGAAAGAAAGAAAGAAAGAAAGAAAGAAAGAAAGAAAGAAAGAAAGAAAGAAAGAAAGAAAGAAAGAAAGAAAGAAAGAAAGAAAGAAAGAAAGAAAGAAAGAAAGAAAGAAAGAAAGAAAATCTGAGCTACTATGGAGCACCATGTGGAGATTTCTCAACAGAGACTGGGGCTCCCATTTCACCCACTAGCTCACTTCTAGGCATCTATCCCCCAAAACACAAAAGCATTTCTTGGAAAAGATCTTTCTAAACCTGCATCCACTGCTGCTCTTAGCCCAAGAGCCAGGGCATGGAAGCAGCCCAAATGTGCCACAACAGAGGGCTGAGTAAAGAAGCTGCGGTAGAGACACATGCTGGACGGCTCCTTGGGCGCTAATGTACAGAGGCATGTAATTCGCAGCGGTTTGGGTAGAGCCGGAAGGTCTCACACGAAGCAAAATAAGCCAGAAGCGCAAGCACAGGAAGAACAGGAAGACCTGTGGTTGCTGGAGAGACAGATCCAGGGTGCGGGAAACATCAATCAATAAATCAGCCTCAGACTAGAATTTGGGCCTGAGTGTGCGAGGCTGGGGATGGCGGTGAGGGCAAAGAAAGGGTTGGCTGGAAGGAACCTGGGACCATCGGTGCAGGGTCTCAGGCACAGGGGTGGTGCTAAGGGAGGTGAGAGGCTGCACAAAGGCATGACTGTCAGTCAGCCGCAATGGGGTGGGGCAGGAGAAAAATCGGGGTTGGGGGTAATGCAGGGCTGGTCAGGGCACTTTAGTGGTAGAGGAAGTGGGGGGGCAGTGCACTGACCCTGTCCATCAAAATCAGAAACACACGCTATTACCTAAACTAGAATTGAAAGTGAAAAATTTGAAAAAGTGCATTATTCCTCTTTTAGCTGCTTCACTCCGGGCAGTGAATGATTCTCAGAGATGTTTTGTCTGCATTTTCATGGGAGCTTCCATCTGACCGCTGGTCAAAATCAAAGGCACTCAAGAGTGATCTTTTCTCTGCTTAAAGGCAGAGTGATCTGAGCCTAGGGGTGGGCTGTTTCCCTGACCCCCAATGTCTAGCATGCATTTCCTTTGGGTGGACTGTTCCCCCAACCCCCAACATTTAAACATGCATTTCCTTAAATGGAAGGCTAAATGCAGTGTTTACGCAGTGCCAGGACTGGAGCCCAGGGCCTCACTCACACAAGGTTTGTGTTGTATTACAGAGCCGCATCCCAGCTCCAGAAGGTTTGACCCGCAAGGTAGTGCTCACACTGTGCCCGGTGCAAGTTCTGTCATTGGCTGGGCAGATACATGCTGTTGACTGAAAGACCCTGGGCAGCACTCCAGAATCCAGCTCCCCAAAGCTCTTTGGAAACCAGCTGACCATTCTATGGAGTCCAAGTGCCTAAGGTACAAATTCAGAAGGGCAACAATGGGAAAGCCACGAGGGCTGAGAGGAAAACCAGCATGCTTGCCCGAACACAGTGCAGGGACTTTGCTTCTGAAGGGCACCGAGTCTCGTGATGGGTGTTGAGTTAGTTAGTCCTGCCCCCTCCCCCACCCGTGGTGCTGCCACTGGGTGGGAGCCCGTATTCTGTTGCATCTTCTGGCCCCTTAAGCAGTAGTGGCCAAGGGTATCTTCCAGACACGACCAGAACAGGGATCTTTCCTGAGATTCATTTCTCCTGAATCTTGGGGCGGAAGGCAAGGCCTGTTTTCAGCCTGACTTCCTTTAGAGCAAGCAAGTGCAGGAAGACGTCAACCAGACCAACACCAACACGGAGGATTTGGAAATGTAGACTTGTGCTTTGGCTGAGTTTCTCTCTGGGCCTCCGAGTGCAGCATTGCAACACTCACTGCCTTTCCCATCGCGTTTTCATTTTCCTCTTCTGTGAGGGCAGGGAGCATTTGCAGTTAGCAGATGTGAGCGCATCTTCCACAGCATGGCTTGGGACGGTGTGTGACAGAAAAGAGTGAATCACTCGTGGAGAAACTGAGCCGCTCCAGCTTGTGTATGTCTCTGTGTGTGTCTGTGTGTCTCTGTGTGTCTATATGTGTCTCTGTGTATGTGTGTGTGTGTGTGTGTGTGTGTGAGTGTGTGTGTGTGTATCTGTGCATTTGACTAGGCTCCTGCAAGCTATGACTGAACACCAGACCTCACCGGCAGCAGCGTAGCTGGCACTCACTTCATCTTCACTCTGTGAAGTATAGCTGCAACCTTTCAGTCATGCTCCAAATGGAGACCCATATGTGGGGGACCCAGAGCCATATGTGTGTGTGGGGAAGCAGGGCCCTCAAGGCTGCACCTTCAAGCTGGCACAAACCCAAGTCCTTCTTCTCTTGTGCAAGTTTCACCAGTTTCCCCAAAGCTCATGGAGTTTCTGGCACTAAACTGGCAGCTCCAGGGCTTTCAAGGCTCTTCGGACCATGTGAGCCACATGTGTGAGCAAATCAAGGTTTCTTCCCCAAAGTTCAGGTGAGCCACTTGGGGCTTGAGGATCAGCTCAAAGAGGTTTGTGTGCGGAAGGTCCAGGTTTTGTCCTGGCGATGTTTCCGGCACCGGTGGGAGCAATTCTCGAGCGACAAGCTGGGGGCACACCTGGGTGTGGCACCCAAACCCAAACAAATCCAGACAAGGTATGATTCTTTTTGGGGGGGGGTGTGGGGTGCACATCTGGCAGTGCTCAGGGCTTACTCCTGGCATTATGTTCAGGGATTACTCCTAGCTCTATGCTCTATGGCTCTATGCTGGATTACTCCCAGTAGGCTCAGGGGACCATATGGGATGTCAGGGATTGAGCTCAGGTTGGCTGTATGTAAGGCAAATGCCCTCCTCTTTGTACTATTGCCCAGCCCCCTATGTGGCAGCAGCTAAGGGACTATGTACCAAGATGCTGAAGGACCCCACTGCAGGCAATTGTGAAGTCAAAGTACACAAGTGACTTTTCAAAATCCCAATGCACTGGAGAAAAAGTCCCCTGGGATCCTTTTAACAGCTGGTGCTGAAAATAGAGGTCATTTCAGATGAGGGGGAAAGAAGGGTCTGCTCCTTTGGCGTTACCACCCCCCCCCATTGTTCCCTGTGCCTCTCCCATTTATGGGGCTGATGTCACCCCAGAGATGAGAGAGAAGTGTTTGTGGCTCTGTTTCAAAAGTCCAACACCTCTGGGTTAGTCACTCACTTAATAACAACACATGAACTGTTAAAGCAGTCCCAAGCTGGTTGGAACTGGAATTACAAGAGGGCAGCAGAGCTGTGGGCCCCAGGGAGAAGGGCACCAACACGTACTTCCAGCCCTTTGGGAAAGGAAGGGGGGAGAGCTGAGAGCTGAGCAGGGAAAGCCGCCCCCAGGGTGGGTGCCCAGGGACCAGGAAAAGTCAGATGTCTGCCCCTGCCCCCCACCCAGAGTCTCCTGGACCCTGTAGGGGCTGGTTTTGCACAGCTGGGAATCTCCTTCCTACACCTGGCTTGGGAACCTTCACGATTTCCTTTTTCTTCCTTATTTGCATTTGTGCTGATGGCAGAGTTCTGCCTGTGTCTGGCTGGAGGCGAAGCCATAAACATTTCAACTTTCTTTCAACCCTCTCTGGTCCTATGCCCCACCCCTGCTCCGTCTCTGTCTCTGTCTCTGTCTCTGTCTCTGTCTCTGTCTCTGTCTCTCTCTCTCTCTCTCTCCTCTCCTCTACACGGTTGGTGCATGGTCTCGTTCATCTGTGTCTTCCTTCAGCTGCTTTTGCAAAACTGTCAATGAGACACACACACTGAAAGGTCGGAGGCTGTCTGAGTCTTCACAGTTCCCAAAGGTCATTCTAGTTCGATTCTCAGTCTGGTTTCTTTCTGAGGCAGTCCAGCATATTTGATGTTTTTGCAGCTGTATGGCTTCAACACAAGCTTGAATCACTTGTTGGCATTTCAGAGCAAACTTGCTGTTTTTATAGGTGCATAGACATGCAAGCATAGATATTTTGGCATTTATTGGAGACGCGACTTAGTAGCTTCCAGAGAAAGAGACCAGCTACTTTTCCTTTTTTGCTTTTCTCCTTCTATTCTGCTTTCTCAAAAGAACAGTTCACGTGACAGGTGTCCTGGGTCTGTACTAAGTTTTTGGCTGAATATATGTTGCTTGAGGTGGCACTTTAGAGCTAATATTCCAGGACCCAAGACCAAACCTCCCTCCTTCCCTCCTTTCTGGCCTGCAGGCTGTTTTAGATGATTGCTACCAATTCATCTCCATGTTTGTTTTCTGATTTTCTTGTTCTGGTTGACGTCCTGTTGTTCTCTCCCACCAGACCTCAGCAACAATTCCTGGTCCAGTTGCTGAGACCAGCTCTGTGGATTGCAGGGGTAGGGGGTGGTTGTGAGGCATGGTTTTTAAATCTCCCGGAGGGGCTAAGAATCTAGACTTTAAAATGCTATCAACTGCTCTTGGAGATCAGTGGGTGACTCCATGGGAAAGCCTGTGTGCGAGAGAGATGATAGAGGGGCTGGGCTGGACGCCCCCTCTGAGATGGGCGGGTAGGGCTGGTGGTGACCCATCAGTCATGCTAAGGTGAGGCAAACCCTTGTAGATTCCTGCTGTGTCTGGGCTGCTGGAGGCAGAGCAGCTAAGACCCATGTCTCCTCTTGGGGTCAGAACCATGCACTGAACCAGACTCACAGTCATTTTCTGTTGGACCACGGCGGGGCTGAGACAGGGATGGCCAGAGGCAAAGGGAGAAGTTTAACAGAGCTCAGGGCTTAGAGGAGACTCCAGAGCCCATGGGAGGTGATTCTGGGGTGAGGCGAAGCACAGTGGGAGCAGCGGCACAGCACGGGGCAGCGAGGGTGCAGGGTTGGGAGCGAGCAGGAGCAGGTGAACAAAGCCAGCTTGGGGGCCTGGGGGACCCCCTATAGTTTATAACGTCCATGCTGGCGAATCCCCTTTGAGGGCTGGAGTCTTTCTCTTCCCAATGCACAGATCCCTCACGAAGTCTGTGCTGAGCGTTGAGGGGGATGAAGAAGTAAAGGGCTGTGTTTGGTCCAGAGCTTCTGTACCAACTGGTTCCTTCTGGGCGAGGCTGCCATGCCCTGTGCGTGAGTGGAGATGGGAGGAGGGAAGGGAGAGTTGGTAGAAGGTGCTTGGTCACAGTCCACGTGGAGCCAGAGTCTGCTACCAGTGAGAGCGATTATACAGGACAACTAGTAGGGATGGCAGTGTCGTGACTTATCAGCATGCTGCTCCCGGTGCTGTGTCTGTCGCCTCCTGAGTGAGTTCCCTCATGTGACGTCACTCTGTGTCTGTCACTTCCTAAGAGACCTCCCTCATGTGAGATATCGCTCTGTGTCTGTCACCTCCTAAGGGACCGACCTTATGCAAGATTATTCTGTGTCTCTGTCACCTCCTGAGGGACCTCCCTCATGCGAGATCACTCTGTGTCTCTCACCTCCTGAGGAACTTCCCTCATGAGAGAGATCACTGTGTCTGTCACCTCTTGAGTGAGCTTCCTCATGTGAGAGAGCACTATGTGTCTGTCACCTCCTGAGAGACCTCCCTCATGTGAGAGATCACTCTGTCACATCCTGAAGGACCTCCCTCATGCGAGAGAACACTCTGTGTCTGTCACCTCCTGAGAGACCTCCCTCATGTGAGAGAATCACTCTGTCACATCCTGAAGGACCTCCCTCATGTGAGAGATCACTCTGTGTCTGTCGCCTCTTGAGTGAGCTTCCTCATGTTAGAGAGCACTCTGTCACTTCCTGAGTGAGCTCCCTCATGCAAGAGATCACTCTGTATCTGTCACCTCCTGAGAGATCCCCCTCATGAGAGAGACACTGTGTATCTCCTCCTGCGTGAGCTCCCTCATGCGAGATCACTCCTGTTACCTCCTGAGGGCCCTTCCTCATAGGAGAGATAACTCCGTGTCTTCACCTCCTGAGGGACCTCCCTCATGAGAGAGACACTCTGTGTCTGTTGCCTCCTGAGGGACCTCCCTTAGATCCTCCCCAGATCCATCCATGGAGTAGCAAATTGCAAGATTTTGTCTTTTCTTATAGCTGAGTAGTTTTCCGTTGTGCGTGGCCCGTTCTTTCCCGCTGCTATTGGGCCGTTCCAAGACATTTGGGTGTTCTCGTGAGGTGGTTTCTGAGGGACACCCAGGATGTGTGGCGCCTTGTGGTGGGGGACCTGCCTTGGAGAAATGAGGGGGAAAGGCAGGAAGTGATTCCCCATCCTGGGAATCACTCCAGCTGTGGTGTGGGGTCAGTCCAGAGAAAGAAGGGTGTCAGGGCTAGTAAGGGTGAGGCTGGGGTCATGCCCTCCGGCCCCTGCCATTGTGTGCCCCCTTCCAGGGGGAACCCAGCCATGTGGGCAGGCAGAGGGCAGACAGTGGTGGTGTCCTTAGGTCATGCATCATGAAAGGCTTGGGAGTCTAGGGAGCTAGCCCAGGGGTTGGGGATATGTATGGAACCCCAAGCATTGCTGGGTGTGGTCCAGGAAGCCCCTGGCATCCTGGCACTGCGGGGCAGACTTCTATGGACTTGCTGGTCTAGTGGACTGAGAGTGGCCGGTGTGGTCCCAGGAACCCCAGTGCATTGCTTGGAAGATACCCTCCCCACAGAGAAAGGCTGGGGTGTTCTCACATTGGCATTCTTTTGGACCGCTAATGTAAGGGAAATGTAGGTCATTATATACAAGGAGGGATGGGCACATTTCTGGCATTTTCCACAGCCGACTGGGAAGCAGAGTCCTACTGGAAGCTACCCTTTCCCTCTGTGCTCAGCTGGGCACTCAGAGAACTGATCCTTGGTGAAGCCCGGGCAAGGCCCTTCAGCACTGGGTGGGTGCCTCAGTTTCCCCCTCTGCAAAATGGGGGATAATCATACTTAATTACTTCACCATGCTGAGGTAAGGATTAATTAGTTGATGTTTGTATGCAGCTTTGAAGCCAGAAAATGCTACAACAGAGCTCAGCGTTATTATTAATAATACATTTCAGCGGCCTTAATACTGGCAAGGGGCGGCCTCAAATTTCCCCTAGGCGGTTTCAGTGGGTGAACTTATTTTTCAGCTTCCCTCATTAAATAGAAGGAAAGAGGGGTGCTGGCATGGGGCTCTAACTCTGCGGGGCTAAGAGCCGGGCACCTGCTACAGTTCTGGGGGCTGCCTGAGAGCTTTGGAAATGGGGGAACATAGAGGGCAAATGAGTTCATAAAGGTCTGCAGGGCCTGGGGCTCTCATCTTGGAACCCCCTTGATTGGTTCTTTGGAAATCCCTCCAAAGCCATTGGTGGGTTCTGCCAGGCCATTTGTGCTATTGGTCCCTTCTGCCCTCTCCACCTCCTTGCGCTTGGTCATTTGGGGTGTGTTGGTTTGTGAGGGTGGGCTTGAAATCTCTTGTCGGCCCCCTGCCTTGCTTGTTTTTGCTTCCCATAGACCCAGAGGAGCACTCTTGCCTCATGGAATGACGGGGCATGTCCAGAAAGCTGCAGAAACAAGCATCCCCACAGGGCTAGCCCCAAGCCTGCCCTCCCAGGCCAGAGGTTCTGGTAATGTCTGTTCCATTAAATCAGGGAACTGCTCCAGGGACAGCTCCAGCTCTGGGCAGGGAGGGGTCTCGAGAGAGCAGGAGGGTTGCGGGAGGGTGGGTTGGTCTTGAGGGAGTAAGAGAGTTGCTCCCTGAGCTGTGGCCTTAGCTGACTTGGATTGTTTTCTGCAGAGAGGGTATTGGATTCGGGCAGGGGGTCCCCTGGGGTTGGTTCCCAGCACTGAGTGATTCCTGAAGCAGTGAGCTGGGGTAGCACCCTGGCCCTGTGGGTGAGGCCGAATCTAAGCTGAGCCTGGTTTGGGGAGTTGGCAGGAGGGGCTGTCAGGCCCCCTGCCAGCGTAGGTTTGCTTGTAGAGCCAGCCGCCTCAGCCTGTGTTAGAGGCCCTGGATGGGGGCCCCATCTATTCCCAAAAGGTGCTTGGAGGACCCAGTTGGGCCTCAGTGTCCGCTGAGATTCTCAGGGAGCCAGTCAAGGTGGACTCTTCCTGGGGGGCCCAGCAAGGGCTTGAAGGCCAGGCTGGGCGCTCGGGAGGCAAACTTGTGCCAAGCCCTGAGTCCAGTCCCAGGGTTTCCTGGCCCTGGAGTACCTGGTGGTCTCTGTAAAGAATTAAGAGCAGAGCAAAAAATAATAAGACCCTGAAGAGAAGCCCAGGGCAGATACCAGGAACTTGCTTGGAGAACTGGAAACTCTTGCCATTGGGAAGGGGGTGAAGAAGGAAGGGGCAGCTTACCTGCAGCATGACTGCCTTCTAGAACTTTCTACACCTATGGACCCAGAGGGGCAGCTTACCTGCAGCATGGCTGCCTTCTAAGACTTTCCATACCCACAGCCCAGCACATGTTCTCAAGCCTGGGAGTGGTCCTGCTTGTCCCAGGCCTTCCTGGGACTCTGCCCAGTCACTTCAGGACTCTTCTCAAAACTAGTGTGGGGCCGTGTTTGCATGGTGTGTGACTGTGGCCTTCTTGTCCCTGGTGGGCCAGTGTGTGGAGACCATCTCAGGCTGACCTTCTTTTTCCCCCAGGCCCTACAAAGCTGACTTGGGTCATCATATTCAGGGGACCTTGAGTGGTGAGGGCCCCCACATTAGAGCTAGGGGCACATGGGGCTGCTCTCATTTGCATGGGGAAAGATGTTCAGGGTCAACAGTGGAGGTCAGAGGTAAGAGGTCAGGAGGCTGCCAACCTTTGGGCAATGGATTTGGTTTGTGAAGCCACTGCTCATGAGCTCTGCTTGGACTCTGGGGATGGAGATGGGGACTGACGTGACTTGGAACTCCCCGGAGCAGATGGTGGGACCACACTGAGTTTTCCGGGGGAATTGCTTGCTCATCGCAACACACTGGGATGATTTAAAAAAAATATGGGTTTGGGGGGTACAGAAAGGGCACTTGCCTTTCATGCAGCAGACTTTGACTCTCAGCACCGCATGCTGCATCCTCAACACTGCCAGCACAGCTGGGTGTGATCCCAAGCTCCCAGATAAGCAAACAAAATTCTCATAGAGCCAAAGAGGTAGTTCAGGGGGTAAAGCAGAGGTAAAGCACTTGCTTTGTATGAGGGTGACCCAGGTTCCATCCCTGACTCCCCATATGGTCCCCTGGGCCCTGCCAGCACTGATTCCTGAGCAGAGTCAGAAGTAAGTCCCAAGCACCGCCAGGTGTGGCCTCCAAACAAACACGTACATATAATTGCATGCATGTATTTATTTACAGATGTCTCTGCTCCCGAGCAACCCTCAGCCCCAGCTGCTTGCTTGGATTCACAAGCACCGGGTTTTATTACAAGCTCTTGGGCTCCTTTTGCTCACTCAGATGTTTGAATCTCACTTGCTGACTCCTGGAAGCCCCGGCGAAGCCCTGGTGTCCTTGGCTTTGGGAAGCTGCGATTTAATTGTGAGAACCCTTGGTTTCCTTCAGCAGATTCTCCCATCGATTGGGGTAATTCGGCTTTGACTAATTCCAGCCCAAGGGCGTGATACTACCCTCCGTGTTTGATAACTAGGCCCGCAATGACAGGGGTTGCGGTATCAGCCCGCTATCTCTCGTCCGCAGCAGTCCAGGTGCCACACAATCTGGAGCCCATCACGGGCTCATGGTAATTAGACTCTTCAAAGTCTGGGGCAAGCGTTCATTAGCCACGGGGGCACGGGAGGAGTCCAGGGCTCTTGGATGGTTCCCATTTTGCAGACCTGGGAAATCAAGGCAGAAAAAGCAGGTGCCTGGCCTCATCCCATGTTCTGAAGAAGGCGTGTAGGATGTGGGAGGCTTACCTGTCCCCAAGGGACTCTGTCTCTGCAAAAGACAACTCAGCATTGCATTGGGGGGTGTCCTGAGCCTCTGTTCCAAAAATATGCCTGGCCAGGAAATGTGAAAATAGTGGTGGTGGTGGTGGGGACGTAGGGAGGGGTTCTGGGCCTTGGAAGAGGTCAAGCAGCTTCCCTGGCCTCTTCCCTCCAGAGGCTCTGAGCACTCACACTGTAGGGATGAGGTCTCAAAAGGACCCCCAGATCACGGGGCGAACCTTTTCGGTTTTTGCTAGCAGACACAGACCCACCACACTGTGATAAGACTGCAGGGTCTTTTAGCAATTTAAGGTGTGTCGGCCAGGCCCCCAAACTCAAGCCCAGGGCTCCCTTTCAGGAGAGACAGGACACGCAGTCTTTAGCAGGGTCCACTTTGGTGGGGCTTTGGTGAGGACTGGACACTATCTGTTCCTCCTGTTGTAGAGCCCAGAACTTTCCAAGCCAGGATGACAGACACAGTCCTGAGCCTTCGGCACTAACCCAGCCCCACTGACAGAGGAGACCATGACATGGGTCTCCATGACAGGAGTGTTCAATGGGGCTGGGCACCCCGAAGGGCCTGGTCACCCCACACCCTGTGTCCCAGGGACCCACATCAAAAGCACCTCCTGGGTGACAGCTGAAAGGTAGAAACCAGCCCTGTGGTCACAGTCACACCTGCAGATGTGCTGGAGGCCCCGGTAGCCTCTGGCTGCAGCGTGAGGCTGCTGAGGGCAGAAGGGCAGCGGCTCTGGCTGTTGCGGTGCAGATTTAGAGCCCAGTAGCCACCGGTCACAGCAGCCCATTGTGGCTTAGCCCATGATGCTGTGCAGGGCAGCACCCATGAGCGTGGTGCTCTGGGTGTTCTCCTCCATACTCTGGGGAGGTAGATGAGGCTCAGGACTGCGTTTCCAGTAGGGAAAGGAGCCACCGGAAGCTCCTGGTGACTCAGACCTAACCTCTGGGCTCAGCTCTTGCCTCCGCGGCAGCACAGGTACCGGGTTTTAGATAAAGAAGAGGCTTTGCTGAGACTCTGTGAGGCAGGAAATGGGGCTGGGCCCTGGGATTCCCTGAGCGAGTGTGTGGGTGTCGTAGCTTCCTGTTCCTTTTCTTCTCCTTTGCGTTGAGCTTTGACACTTAGAAAATACATTCACTGCCCTTACGTGACTGTTGCTGGTAAATCCCAAGACTGACATCAATGGGAAATGCCAGGTGCCAGGTCCTGGTAAGAACACTTTGAAGCAGCCCTGGCCAAGGATCCAGGTCGAAGCTTCTCCGCTGTGAAGAGACACTTTCGGCCACACCATGTCTCACTTGGAGGCCACGTTATTGGTGGTTGGAGTCAATGCACAGACCCACAGCTGTGGTTTCTCACCAACTCCACAGAGAGATGAACCAGGGCCACCAAATCTCATGACTGCTTACCTTGGATTAACTAGTAGCACCCCACTTCTGTTCTAAACCAGAAAACACTGGATTGGGGCCTTTTGAGCAAACCCGCCTGCTCTTTTTGGGGGATGGAGGTTAAAGGTTCTATTTTTGGTCTTTTTTTCTTTTCTTCTTAAGAGTCAAACAACTTTGACCTAGATCTGAGTGTCATGTGTGACTCGGAGACTGATTTAGAGGTACGACTCCCTCAGCTTCCCCCAAACAGACACTGTTGGGCTCGCGCCAAAACTGCTGCTTCAGGAGGTCTGGGGAGGGCAAACATATGCATCACAGGAATTGGTGGCCTCTGGGACCTGTCCCAAGGAAGTCACATGTCTAGTGTACAGATAATACTTCTTGGTGTCAGGGACTCTAAGCCAGAGGATTGTGAAATCTTTAAAATATTTTCCTAAATATTATTTTTTTAGTGTTTTGGGGCTACACCCAACATTGCTTCGGGCATACACCTGGTAGTGCTCAGGGGACCATACGAGGTGCTGGGGTCTGAACACGGGTACCCACTGCACTACTTATCCAGCTCCCGATGGTAAACTCTTTGTACTGGGATGCTTCCTTGGCGATTGTTGAGGCCTGGACTTGATGGGCCTTTTTCACTAGAAGCTTCCTGGGCTGATCCAGTCTCTGTTGCAACCAGATGACCACACAACCGTGAGTGGGAAGGTCCTCCAGGTGGAGGCTGTGTGCCAATAAAACTTTATTGACACTGAAAGTGTCAGACTCAGCTGATGGGCAAGGTGGGCTTCCCCGTGGACAGCTGTGGCCTCACAAGCCTCTATGCCAGGACACCAGCCATGCTGGAGCAGGTGCTCTGCTCGTTTGAACCCCATTCCCTCTTTGAAGACCTTGTGTCCCTTCCCACCTTCTGTGACACTGGTAAGGGAAGTGGGGGCTCATGGCAGATTTCTTTCTTTCTTTTTTTTTTGCCTTTTTGGGTCACACCGGCAATGCTCAGGGGCTACTCCTGGCTCTGCACTCAGGAATTACTCCTGGCGGTGCTCGGGGGGACCATATGGGATGCCGGGGTTCGAACCCAGGCCAGCAGAGGCCGGCCGCGTGCAAGGCAAAGCCCTACCCGCTGGGCTATCGCTCCGGCCCCTCATGGCAGATTTCTAGTAAACCCTGAAGTCTTAGAACAAGGAGTGTGTTGTCCTCATGGTTCTTGTGGGTTATGGTCCAGAGAGGGAGTCCAATGCACTGATCACTTGATCACTTGATCACTTGACATCCCATTATTCATCGATTTGCTCGAGCTGGCACCAGTAACATTTCCATTTGACCCTATCACGTGCCAGTGTAGCCCAATGGTATCTGGTTGCTTCAGGTATACGAAGAGCCTCAAACTGTTCATTCAGGGTCTTGATGAAGAAGTCTGACCATCTTGTAGGTGGGCGGCCACATGATCTTTTGACATCCTGTGGGATCCAGTCGGTAATGGCTCTAGTCCAGTGGTCATCTCAAATTGCATTACATGTCCAACCCATCTGATTTTCGATGTCTTGGCAAATGAGACAGCATCCCTGACTCTGAAACAGAGACAGAGGTCGGAACTGCAGATTCCTGTTCTTGCTTGAGTGACGCGTGATATTCCAAGTATAGCTCTTTCAATTCCTCTTTGGGAGACCCTAATAGCCTTCTCATCCTGCTTTTGTAGGGCCCAGGTCTCTGAGGCATATGTTAATGCATGGAGAATGGTAGAGTTGAAGAGATGTGCCTGGAGCTGGAGGTTCTTTGTCTTTTCGCTATTTCTTTGATGTTTTTGAAGGTGTTCCATGCCGCTCTCTTCCTCCTGTGCAGCTCAGGTTTTAGGTCCTTCATCATGTTGACTTCTTGACCTAGGTACACATAACTGTTGCATTCAGAGATGTTTGTTCCATTGAGAGTGAATGAGGCCTCTGGAACTAGTTCATTTTTCATAAACATAGTTTTGTTGACCCATCTTTCCACATTCTAGGTTAAAGTCAGCCAGCATTTGTGTCGCTTGGCTAATGTTTGGTGTTTTAAGAACGATGTCATCAGTGAAGCGGAGGTGGTGTAGTTGCTGACCATCTATCTTCACTCCCATTCCTTCCCATTCTAATTGTCTCATGATGTTCTCGAGGGTGGCGCTAAAGAGTTTTGGTGAAATGGTATCACCCTGATGAACCCCTCTTTTGACATCGATGATCACTTCCTTGTAGAATGGTGAGATCCTGGTGGTGAATCCATAACACAGCTCATGAAGGATCTTGATGTATTGGGTTTGAACACCTTGTTTGGCTAGGGCTTCGATGACCGCTTCAGTCTCCACAGAATCAAAAGCTTTCTTTAAATCAATGAACATGAGACAGCGGCATCTTGAACTCCTTACAGACTTCAATGAGCTTGGTTACCGTGTGGATATGGTCGATTGTGCTGAATCCTTTTCAGAAGCCAGATTGCTCACATAGTTGCCCTTCATCTAATGTTCTGCCGATCCTGTTCAGGATGACTCTAGTGAACAGCTTGTAGATGACGGACAACAGGCAGATGGGGCGATAGTTGCCAATGTCGTGAATGTCTCCCTTCTTGAACAGTAGAACTGTCCTGCTGGTTTTCCATTGGGAGTGCACCTTGCATTCAGACAGGTAGCATGTGAAGAGCCGAGCCAGTTTATTGATGAGACTGACAGCAGATTCTTCAGGTGTTCAGGTATGATCTTGTCTGGGCCTGGTGCTGTTCCCTTCTTTACTGACAAAATGGCATGTCGGATTTCAGAAGGGAGAACATTGGGAACGACATATCCATCCTGCGGAATTTGGTATGTGGGCAGGTGGACATGGCTATCAAAAAGATCTGAGTAGAAGTCATGGGTAATCTTCTCCATTGCCTTTCTGGAAGATGTGATAGATCCATCAGGACGTCAGAGGGCAGTCATCTTGGTCTTATAGTTGGCGAAGGACAGGCGGGCGTTGCGAATGCTTTTTCCTGGCTTCTGCTGCATCTTCCAGTACTTCTGCTCTTCTCTCTTGGAGGTCTTCCTTTATTGCTTCTCTGCAATGCTTTGCAAACTTGGATGTTAGCATTTGGTCACCTGAGGCTCGTGCCTTGCCACGTTGGTGAATGAGCTCGAGAGTTTTTGAAGACAGGTGTCCTTTTGTGCTCTCTCTCTCAGCATTCTTCGCACAATCATGGAGGTGCTGAACCAGTCGGTTGTATTCTTCATCGATGTCGTCAATGATGGTATCTTCCCATGTTGCTACAATGGTGCCAAAGAGTTCCCAGTTGGTGGTTGTTCTGGGAGTTCTCTTCTTAAACTTTGTAGCCTTTTCTCCCGTTGTGTGAAGTAGAATTTTTGCACGAAGGAGACAGTGGTTCAATCCTGTTTGGAATTTTGGGATGACAGAGACATCGGTCAGGCAAAACCATCGATTGAAAATGATGTGGTCAATTTCATTGTGGAACTGTCCACCAGGGGATTCCCATGTCCAATGTTTCGCTTCAGCCTTCTGGAACTGTGAGTTTCCATGAATGGTTTTGGTGGACATGATGAACTCAGATAGTCTCTCACCCTGTTCGTTCCATTCTAGGCCATGGGTCTTGATGTAGGAGTTCTTCGGCCAATCTTCTCGGTCCTATCTTGGCATTAAAATCACCAACTATGATCTTGTGTAAGTGTGATCTTTTTTTATAGAACTCCTCCAGTTCCATGTAGAATTTCTCAATTTCTTCTTCCTTGTATGTGGAGGTTGTTGCGTAGACAACAAAGACAGAAATTTCTGGCAGTGGGCCACATCACTTCAAGTGTAATCATCCTATCCAATTTATTAGGCATTCAAATGAATCAATGTTCATGGCCATGTTTGTGTTGACAAGGACACAGATGCCACCGATGCCTCTTTTTACCGCATGTTCCTAGGAAGAGTTCTCTGGTATAAAAAACAACGTGACTTGCATGTGATCAACCCGGGTTTAATCCCCAGCATCCCATATGGTCCCCTGAGCACTGCCAGAAGTAATTCCTGAGTGCAGAACCAGAAGTGATCTCTGAGCATTACCGGGCGTGACCCCCCAACAATGTAAGAAAAAAATAAAAAGTATATTTGAAAAAAAAAGGCGTGATGCTATTGACGCCTCCTAGTCTCAGTCAGATCAATGATGTCATACTTGATCTTTTGCGCTTGTACCATCAGGTCCTCTATATGTGCTTCCGTTGCCAGCTTAAGTGCATTTAGAAGATGTGGTGGCCTGAGGAGGCGGCGGCAATGTGGGAACGGGCTCAGTGGCAGCGATGGTGGAGGTGGGAGCCGGGCAGTGATCAGCCGCCCCAACTCGGGTCCTGTGGCCATGAGGGGTGCAGCTAGAGCAGCCATGCAGGCGCTGGTGGCGTGGCCTAGCTCGCAGGTGCTTGCGGACAATAGCACTGAGGAGCTTGTGGAGGCGCGGCTGGAGGTCCCATGTGGGCGGAACTGGCCATGCGGGTGGTGCAGCATGGCTGAGGCGAGCGGCGACAGTGAGGCCGGGAGACCCTCAGCTTGCAGGCCCCCTTTTTCCTGGCCCGGCCCACAGGGCGACACAATGACTGACACCCAGTGGTCATGTTTCTTCACCACCTTTACTGCCACCATGTTTACCACACTCAATAAGGACCGGCAGTTGGACGACCCGGGGCACAGGCCATGTGTCCTCTGGCTACATGGAGTGGCTGAAGGGCATGTCCTGCTCGTCAGGGCAGAGAGCAACGTCACACTCAGTGATGTTCAGGGGTTACTCATGGCTCTGCACTCAGGAATTACTCCTGGCAGTGCTTAGCCCAGCAAGCTACTAAGAGTATACCACCTACACGGCACAGCCTTGCAAGGTATTTGATATGCCAAAACTAGTAATAAAAAATGTTCATCTTCCTGACCCTGAAAGAGCTCTTAATACGGCAGCACTAAGAAGGACAAACAAGGAGGGCCTGATAAAAATTTCAGGGCCATACTAAGCTGCCAAAAAGAAGGACTAAAATGACTGTCTGTACTTTCAATGCACGTGCTCTGGCAATGCACATAGGCTGGCAATGCACTGACATCTCGGTAGTTTATAGTCCTGCTACAGAGCTTTGAGGGCACTCAGTGTCTTGAGATGGCCCTGATCGGGAAGGGTCAGGTGTCATCATGTGCATGGTACGTGGGACATCCTGGGTTCTGTGGATCTTTCTCCTGGTCAATGGTCCCATAGGTTCTGAGGACCTCTTTCTGCAGATTAATAGTCTTCTTTGGTTTCTGGCACCCATGTCACTTTGTTCAGCAGGGTCCCTGCTTGGAGCAAGTGTGAGAGGACACAGAGACTGATGCAGGGAGGGACAGACTCTCATTGTTGCCTAGGTCTAGTTGGAAGAAGCGACATTTCCAGTTGCCATTTGAAAGGGGAAGAGTGTGAATACCACCAGGGGCCATGGCTGTGCATTACTGAGGAAGCCAGCATGTTATCTGTCACATCCTGGTCTGGAAATTGGTTCCTGAATGTCCTTCCCTTTTCAGTTTCTGCCTCTGCTACCGGAATTTTTATTGGACTCCCGCCCCAACTTGCCTGTTTTAATTTTAGAGAATTTCATTGCATGCACAATATCTGAGGAGCCATAACACCTAGGGGACATTTCAGGTCACTCTGAGGATGCCATGATGGCCGCACCCAGCCAGGGATGAACATGAATGAACTTCAACACTTAGAACTGTCCGTAAGTAGGATCATTGGCGACCTCAGCTCTTTCTAAGAGAAGGTCTTATTTACATATAAACAATGCATTTGCTAATCACATATGTACCTATTAAAGCAGATCCTGTAACCTCCACTTGGCAAATCTGCTTAATCTTGCAGTAATGCCAGTATGTTCTTTGAAGTTAAAAAAAAAAACCCTTCATTTAAAAAATATACATAATTCAGTTTTTCTGCTAATTTAGGTGGAACTTTTTTGGTCAATTTGGTTTGATTTGCAACAAGTTTTTTTTCCCTTTCAAGTGAGAATATACAGAAAATCTTCTTCGTTTGGTGCCTGCTTCTCTGGAGAAGAAGCAGTGATCCATTGCAAATGGGCCAGGCAGTGGAGCTTTCCCAGGATGTATATATATTTTTTTAAATTTTATTACACCATTTTTAGACATAAAATTGCATATACTCATGCTCGAGTTTTGATTCTACAGTGTTCCAACACCCATCCCTCCACCCGAACCCATCTCCCATCACCAATGTCCCCACCTCCCTCCCCCTCCCGCACCCCAACTACTTGGCGGGTTCTGTATATCTTCTCTGTCTCTCCCCTCCCGCCTACCTTTCCTACACATTGTAGAATGCAGTACATTAAAGAACATAACTGTTTCCACTAGTTTGATGGACTGCATGGCCTCAATCGGCTGCGCGACTTAGGGGCCTCATGGTCAGCGTCCGGACAGTGAAAATGGCTGCTAATGTGGGGGTGAGTCTCATCCGGCTGCTTCTGGGACCCCACCGAGGTGATGGGCCAACACCCAAAACCCATCTGTCCTCCTGGGGTCCTCATGGTCAGCTGAGCAAGGGGAGAGCCGAGTTCCAGTTCCCCCAGCTGAGTCTGAGGCTCTGCATGCTATGGCTGGTCGCCCCAGGGCAGCTCCTGTGTGGGGCTACCAGGCTCAGCAAAATGGAGAGGGAAGGGGTGACTCTAGCTCCATCTGACGAATTCCTGGTGTTTCCCGCTTCTGGGAGCTGCCTACCTGGGCTCAAACTTGTTTTGCTCTATTAATCTGGTCTTGAGGTCAGCGTCCCTCCCAGGTGGGCTCTAATGTGCTGCAGCATCTGGACAGCGAAAATGGCCGCTAATGTGGTGGGTGAGTCTCATCTGGCTGCTTCCAGGATCCCCCAGAGGTGATGGGCCAACACCCAAAACCCATCTGTCCTCCTGGGGGCCCCATGGTCAGCTGAGCCAGGGGAGAGCTGAGTTCCAGCTCCCCCGCTATGTCTGAGGCTCTGCATACTATGGCTATTCACCCCAGGGCAGCTCCTGGGTGGGGCACCGGGCCTAAACAAAATGGAGAGGGAAGGGATGACCCCAGTTCCATCTGACGAATTCCCAGTGATTCCCACCTCTGGGAGCTGCCAACCTGGGCTTGAACTCTTCTTGCTTTGTTAATCTGGTCTTGAGGTCTGCGTCACTCCCGGTGGACTCTGATGTGCGGCAGTGTCCGGACAGCGAAAGTGGTGGCTTATGTGGTAGGCGAGTCTCATCCGGCTGCTTCTGGGACCCCCAGAGGTGATGGGCCCACTCCCAAAACCCATCTGTCCTCCTGGGGGCCCCATGGTCAGCTGAGCTAGGGAGAGCTGAGTTCCAGTTCCCCCAGCTGCGTTTGAGGCTCTGCATGCTATGGCTGGTCGCCCAGGGCAGCTCCTGGGTGGGGCCACAGGGGCTCAGACAAAAATGGAGAGGGAAAGGGCCCAACCCAGCTCCATCTGATGAATTCCCAGTGATTCCTGCTCTGGTACCTGCCTACCTGGGCTCGAACTCGTATTGCTCTGTTAATCTGATCTTGAGGTCAGCGTCCCTCCTGGGCGGGCTCTGATGTGCTGCAGCGTCCGGACAACAAAAATGGCGGCTGTCAGGATGCATATTTGTACTGGGCATGCACACAACTGCTTTAACCCATTTCTTCAGTTATATGGGAAAAGCTGGTTTCTCTCTTTTTAACTCATTGAACAAAAGCTAACAGCCAGGTCGCCTATATTGTCTAGAGAATAGTTCTTAAACAAGGTGGTTTGCACCTTAGGGAGCAAAACATGTCGTGTGTTTTGGCACCAGATGAAGGTTGGAGGGACAGACAGCAGGAACAAGTTACCCACCCCACAGCAAAACCCCAAAGTGGTTCTGGGATGGAGACAGCCTGATTCAGAGACCAAAACCTCACAAATGTCTCCACTACATGCAAGACAGGAGAGTACCCAGACGTCAGTGTCCTGACCCCTGCACTCACTCACTGTCCCCTGGGCTTAAGAAGAAACGTGGCAATATTGTTCCTGCAGGTCTTTGAAGACTGCATTATTTCTGGAGAAGCAAATAAGTCCTCGAACTTTACCTTTGCCCTCCAGTCTGGCCACTGTGTGACCTTCCATGTGTCCCTGAGCCTGTCAGGAGGCCACAGGGTGCCTGTGTAGATGCATTGGCTGGCAGAAATCTCCAGCTAGGAGGTTCATGAAGATATTCCTAGAGTACCCAAGGATGGGAGTATTGTGGTGGTAAATTTAATGTGTCAACTTAGATGGCAACAAAGGGCTTGCACACATGCACACAAACACACACACACACATACCCACAGACACACACATGCACACACACATACACACAGACACACATTCATTCACATACACACATACACTCACACACATACACACATACATACACTCACACACATATACACATGTACACACAAATGCATACACACATACACACATGCACAATGCACTCACATACACACATACCCCTCCACACACATATACTCAGACACATACACACATACACAAATACAATAATTTACATACATAAAATTTTAGTTTTTAAATTTTCTTTATTATTTGTTTTTGGCCACACGACAGTGCTCAGGGCTTACTCCTGGCTCTGTGTTCAGGGAACACTTGTGGTGTTACTGGGGGACTTAAGAGGGGTGGAACCAGGTTGTAGTGTGCAAGGTAAGTGTCTTATCCCTCCCAGGTTCTCTTTGGCCCTATTCTCTTGTGTGTTGAGGTGAGATGGGTAGAGCCATCCGCAGAGGTTGGGAGAAAGGAGATGGGGGAAGCTCCTGCGAAGATAAGCTGGTGTGTGCTCAGTACCTGGTCGAGTGCCTGCTCCACGCCAGCTCGCCTGCTTTCATCTTACTGTTCATTGTTGGTTGGCTTTTCTTTTCATAGCTTAACATGGCAAATTGGGATTTAAATATACATGTTTATTTGTCATAGATGCATGCAATATAAAATTCAGATAATGGAACGAAAGAGAGGGCATGGGGTGTGGGATAGAGGGAGATTGCTCTGAGAGAAGAATGCCCTCCTCTCTCACTTGACATTTCTGGTGCCCCAGAGAGGGCTTTTGCCAATCTGCGATGGACTCAGGCTGAATGGTAATAATTCCACCTGCTGTCGTGAGCTGCACATTCTGCCTTCAAGAGGTGGTTTGATATTTTTCCATCCAAGAATATGTAGGCACCCCAGAGACATTAATTAGGCCTGGGCCTCTTGGAAGTCGGTCCTGTGCCCAGGTACTCATGATGCAATGTGCGAGGGAGAGGTTAATTGAGTCAGATCTGGACCACACAGAAATTCCATTCAGTGCCAGCCTAGTGGCGGCTCCAGGTTTGGGGTGAAAACATGGACCCTTGTGCCAGGTGCTTGAAAGTCACCTGGAATTTCCACTCTCCCCCAACCCCCAGCTGACCTGTTTCATTAAAGTTATTTTCCCTCTTACCTGCAGCACTCTCCATGGAGAACATCTATAGAACCTTAAAGTCATTGCCTTCCTTTTGGGGTGCTTCTCACCTTGCAGTGCTGAGCCCTCTCTCCATCCATCCATCTGTCCTCCTGCCATCCATCCATTTGTCCATTTGTCCATCTGTCCATCCGTCCATCTGCCTGCCTGCCCGTCTGCCTGTCCTGTCCGTTCCGCCCGCCTGCCGGCCCGTCCGATCCATCCGTCCATCTGTCCATCATGCATTCCCCAGTCGACCCTGGGCAGGGCAGATTCCTGCTTAAAGCTCTGTACAGATTTTTCTAGGAGCTGCCTGTGATCCAGATCCTGTAGAATAGTTCACCCAGATTTCTCCAGGACAGGGCTGCCTCTGCTTCTCACTTCCATTCTGCAGAGATTCATCACTCTGATGAGGTAAAGCAAAGAAAAGGAGAAGAAAGAAGGAAGTGGACGGTGGGCAAGTCAGAAAGCTCGAGGCCCCGAGGGAGTGTTCATAAATAGATGCTTTGGTGTGCTCCGGATGCCAGGGAGGCTTTTTCTGCCTCATCTCTTTTCCCAGATCCAGGACACGGGGTATGGGAGTGACTGTCCTGACATCAGCCTGGCCCTTCTGTCCTGGGGGCCGCTGACTGTGCTCCCCTGTTCTGTCCAGGGCAGCTTACTGTGCTCCCCCTGTTCTGTCTGGGGACCACTGACCTTGCTCCCCTGTTCTGTCCAGGGCTGCTGACTGTGCTCCCTGTTCTGTCATGAGGTCCCCTTTTCCAGGGTTCTGTGCTGCCCCCATCTGAGGCTCCCTTTCAGGCAGAGTCAGGGGTGCTGTGCTCCTCCCGAGGTCCGGGAAGACCCACTCCTCCCTGCCTGCCGCCTTCTGGGGTGCACACCCTGTCCTCCACCATTGCTGCTCAGGATCCCCTCCCCCCCCCCTCTCATAGCCCTTATCAACAGAGTCACCACGAGGGGCAGGGATGAGGGCTCAGGGGGCCCAAGGCTTGCTTCTGTGCCCTAAGGGGTGATGCATAGACATTTCACACATCTGGGTGATGGGGATGGCAGGCAGGAAGGGTGGGAGGGGGGGACGAGGGAGCAATCTCTCAGCTACTATCAGTGAGAGCTCTGGGGAGTGGGGAGGGACATGGCAGGTGGAGCTTCGGGTCCCCTGTGTTTTGTCAGGGCCAGGCATCCTATGCATAGTCTCGGCCTGCTGCCCTCTCTCCAGCTCCCCAGGCTCCGTTTGTGGAGGATGGTGATGCATGCCAGACTCTGCCAAGCAAGGAGGTAGAGGGGTCTGGCTGCTCTGCCAGGTTTCTTCCTTCGCAGGTCACCAGCCCTCTTGGTGCAAAGGAATGGCGGCAGAGGAGGCATTTTCTGGGGACAAAGTAGGTTCGGGAGGGGAAGCAGGGCGTGGGCACATACTCGCCTCCTTAGTCCAGTCCTGAGGGTGTCCAAGGAACAAAAGGCATAACAGGGTGTTCCTCTGGCACCTTTTGGACAGCACGAGGGGCTCACCCTGTCAACCCCCACCCTAAGAAACGCTTTTCTTGAAACCCAATGGGTCATTTCTGCTAGAAACCAGAGAGTAGATGGACAGATGCTGCCCTGTTGGTTCTCTGCAGGCCAGGCAGGGGTAGACATCTGTGCCCTTGTTCCTGACCACGGCCCTGAAACACAAGGATCCTGCCTGTCATCCAAACATTCTGTGGAGTGGTTTTCTTCCCTAGCCATGAGGCAGGTTTGCAAGATGCTTGAACAAAAAAAAAAAAAAAAAAAAGAAGGTGAATGTTTGAATAAACCCTCTGGGCTGGAGAGAGTTCAGTGGGCTGACACTGGCCTTGCATGTGAGCCGGAGAGAGAGTCCAGTGTGTGGACACTGGCCTTGCAGGTGGCTCACCCTGCTCCCATCCCTGGCAGTCCCAGAGGGAGCCATAAACACAAATCCAGGAGTAGTATGTGATCCCTCAAATCCCAAAAGACCGACAGCAATCTGCCCGTCTGTGGCCTCTGCCTGCCTTGGCTGTGAGCCAGCCTCTGTGGACCCTTGAGTCACCCCCTGAGAGCCGTGAGCGCTCCTCAGGAGCCTTCTGGCAGGAGTTGACACCTTCAGTCCATGCTCCCGGAGCTCCCGAGTGAAGGGTCGAGCTAGGAGGGCATGGGAGGGCAGCGGGGGCACTGTCGGCTGAGGACAGATACCACCAGACTGACTTTCTCAAGGTGGGGAGTCCCAGCCCCCTGGGACTGCCCCAGCCCCCACTGGGCTGTTAATTAGCGAAGGGCTTGCTCTCCTGCCTGATGGGAACAGCGTGGCTGGCAGGAGGGCCTTTCCCCAGGAACAGTCTAACATAAACAACAATAAGCATCGTAATAATCTGGGCTTTTATGGGTGCTTTCATCGAGGAACCAAAAACACATTATGGGCATTAACTCATTAATCTTCACAGCGGCCCTGTGAGAGAGAATTAAGTGTAAGTAATCATCATTATTACTATCATTATCCCTCAAACAATTCCCAGATGTGCTGCGGCTGAACCAACCCGCTTCAGAGATCTCTGGTCCTTTCAAAACCCCAGACCTTGGACTTTTGACTTCCTTTCTTATTCTCTTACTCCCTTGGACTTACTATGCGAATGTAGGGGACTTTGGGTGGGGGCCTCAGGAGAGCTGGGGGCTTGTGCTCTGTCCAGGGCTCGCCTTTCCTGCTCTTGCCTATTAGAGAACTTGTGGCAGCAGCGAGATCAACCTGCACCTGCTGCTTGCCTGTGTCATGAGGTTTGCTTGGGGTTTAAGCTCTGTGCTCAGGGGGATCTTGTGGCGTGCACAGGGATGAGGGGCTGGAACTCAGGGCTTCCACACGCAGCCTAGCCCTTTAAGCCTGGTCGGCCCCTCATCCAGGTCAGTTTTAAGCAGCGTAGGATGTGGATGACTTCAGCCTTATCTCTCCAACCAAGGGCCTGAAGAGTTTCATTCTACAAGTCATGTCCTGTTCACACTGATACCATTTAAATGAGAGCAGTGTCCCGAACCCCAGCCCAGAGACTGGCTTGGGAGGTGGCACCCTGTTCTGTAACAGGCTCGTGTGAGGCCCCTGGTGCCATCTTTCCTGTGTGCCAGACACCCGTCCTGGTGTCCAGTTAAGGGTGAGCAGGTTGAGGGGGAGGGTCCCAGCTCCAGAGGCATCCCCTGGGTAAACAACAGGCTTCGATGATTGAATGCTGGGCGTGGATCAACAAGCAGCTGGACTAGAGGTCCCAGGCTCTAGCTGGTGTGCGTGGAGCTGTGTCCGTGTACTTGTGAATATTCTGCCTTGGTTTTGTCATGTTCTAAGTTGTGTGCATGATACGTTTGGGAATGTTGGAAAGTGTCCAGGCCAGGGAGAGGTTAGGTGTGTCATGGATATATTCAGGAGTGCCCCTTAGAACCTGGCATGTGGTGGTGGCCAGAAGACCGCCCCCATGCTCAACTCTACCTGTGGGTGGATGGTGGGGTGGGGAGGGAGGGTTTGGCTTGTCCTTTACTTTCTGGACTGAATAAAACAGTGGCTGTAGGGCCAAGGAGGGAGTTAAGGCACTTGCCTTGCACACAGCCAAGCCTGGTTTGATCCTTGGCACCATATGTGGTCCCCCGAGCATCATCAGGAGTGATCCTTGAGTGTAGAACCAAGGGTAAGCTCCTGAGTATGGCCTGCCCCTGGCCCCCAAACAAAAGTAAACAAGGGTTCTATCTGTGTAAGCTCAGAAACCTGGACTAGACCATGTTCCCATTGGGAGGCCTGAGTTGTCCACAGGCACAACCTGAGTGTGTATGTGGTGGTGGGGGGGTTGGGGGGACACTTACCCTCTCCTCAGAGGCTTCCTGCCCTGCCCAGCCTGGCCTTCCTGTTGGTACTTGAGCAAGCGCAGCTTGTTCCATAGCTCTTCAACTTTCTGGAACACTCGTCCTCCGCATCCGCCCCTACTGTCCCTCCCCACGGCAGATGCCTTCCTATAGTGCCTCTTGGTCCCTCTTCTCCAGACACTCCCTGGAGCGGGGCCTTGTCGGGTTTTGCAGCACTAGATGTCCATGGTACCTGGGGATCTGTTTCTCCACCTGCAGCACACAAGGGGGGGGATGTTGGCAGGTGAAAACTGCATGGCAGGAGAATGAATCAAGGGACCTGAAACCAAGGACCATCTGGATACAGTCCAGCCTCTTGAGGTGATTCGTTTAAGGGGAGTTGGAAGCTTTGACAGGGTATCTGGAGGGCTCTGAATGAGTGAGGAGGAGGAGGGGAAGGCTGCCTGGCTGAGGGGGAGCTGGGGATGTTTAGTTTCGGGCTGGATAGAGATGGCCCTGCCAGCTGGGAGCAGAATCCCAAGAACAAGAGGAAGACAGAGGTGGGAAACTGGGAATGCCCACAGGAGTCCAATGGGGGGTGCACTGGCAGCTGGGGCAAATGTGGTGGAGAGCCTGGAGGAGCCGATGCTCGTAAGGGAAGTGTGGGAATGCTCCACACAGCGACAATTTTCCCTTTGAAGATATTGACAAGATCTTTGGGGAAAGATGGAGAATAAGGGAGCGGGATAAGGGGACTTAAAAGGTCTCAGCGGAGTCACCCGGGCTGTAGGCGGGCAGGCTAGCCAGCAGAGTGCAGAATTAAAGAGAAGCTCACTGAGGTTTTAGTAATTATAGTACAAACAGGTGAGATAAATATCTCCCCGTCTGTTACATCATTGTTAAATCTCAATAATTTTAAATATAATTAACTTTAATAATGCCTTAGATTTAATAATATAGCCATCGCATGGGAATTGTGAACAAACCATTATAAATCTATTTGTTTGGGTTTCCCATCCAGGCAATTAAAGGCCCTCTTAGCACAGGTGGGCGCGCGGCCGGGTTTATTACGTCTCACTCTCCATAATTGATTGTAAAATCCACTTCAAATCACATCAAATAAAGGACTTTTTATGATGAATTAATTAAAATGAACATCTCTCTTTCAGTCATTATTCCCTCACTTTTCTCTTTCTTCCCTCAAAACATCTATCCTAGGGCAGTCTCTAAGGATTCCTTCAGGACAGGTAGGATGGAGTTGGTTTGGCTTCTAGAACCCCACATTCTAGGTTGTACTTTATTAAGAACACACAAAAAAATTCATTTTGTAGAGAAAAATGTCATTTCGTTGGACCTATCTTAGAGGTGTGGAGGTGGGAGACCAGACTTCAGCTCCTGAATATCTAAGAGTGTCATTCTTAAATGTCACTGTATCACTGTATCACTGTCTTCCCGTTCATCATCGATTTGCTCGAGCGGGCACCAGTAACATCTCCATATGACCTGTCTCATGCAAGTAGAGCCCAAGGGCACCTGCTTGCTCCAGGAGCCTCAAACCATTCTATCAGGTCATGGGAATGAGGTCTAAAATTGTTACTGGTATTTGGCATATCAAATACGAC
>JAJIBD010007698.1:0-71047 GCA_021461705.1 Cryptotis parvus | reverse complement strand
GGGGCCCCTACAACCTGGGCTCCCCTCTCCAGCAGCTATTCCTAAAGATTGGCCGCTAATTATCATAGATTTAAAAGACTGCTTTTACAGCATACCTATCCACCCAGATGATTGGAAAAGGTTTGCATTTTCAGTCCCTTCCATTAATCATAAAGGTCCTTTACGTAGGTTTCAGTGGACAGTATTGCCCCAAGGGATGACTAATTCACCTACGATGTGTCAACACTTTGTTGATGAGGTTTTGCGACCCATTCGTGCTAAATTTCCTGGTGCATACATCATCCACTACATGGATGATATCCTGCTCGCTTGTGATAATTCCAGAGATCTCCAGAATTTATATAATGATGTAATGACAGTTTTACCAGAGGCTGGCTTACAAGTAGCTCCGGAAAAAATCCAGATGCAGCCTCCATATGAATATTTGGGCTATGCTCTTGACCGCACTACAGTGCGTCCTCAAAAAAAATTTCCATTAGTCAGAAAGGGCTCAAAACCTTGAATGATTTTCAAAAACTGCTGGGGATATCAACTGGGTGCGCCCCTCCCTTGGTATTCCTAACTGTGAGCTCAGTAACCTGTTCCACACCCTTGAAGGTGACCCTGCTTTAAATAGCCCAAGGCAGCTAACTCCTAAAGCTCAGAAGGAATTAGATTTTTTCATGGATCGGCTTCAAAAATCTTACCTCTCCAGATTTAATCCCGGAGAAAAGGTATGGTTCTTGGTCTTCAACACTCCCGAGTCTCCAACTGCTGCTATAGCCCAATTATCTGGACCGTTAGAATGGGTTTACTTACATAACAAGCAGAATCGTACTGCTACACCTTACCTTGAGATGATAGCTAACCTTATAATTAAGGGAAGATCAAGAACCCAAGTATTACTCGGACATGATCCCCATGTAATTGTACTACCTAACCCTAAAAAAGAAATTGAAGCTGTTTTACCACTCAGTGAAATCCTTCAAAGAGCTTTAGCAGATTTTTCAGGAGAAATATCTTATAATTACCCAGCTGGAAAAACCTGGGAATTTCTGAAAAGGACACCTTCTGTAATTTCCACCATTGTCCGCTCCTCTCCCATTCCTGATGCTCCAGTGTATTATATTGATGGCTCCTCATCAGGAAGGGGTGGAATTACAGGTCCTTCATTGACCACTACTGTGCATACAAATTATAAATCTGCCCAACAAGTGGAACTCGCCACCCTGATACATTTACTATCCCATGTATCTGGCCCATGTAATGTGGTGAGTGATTCTGCATATGTAGTTGGTTTATTTCCTGGAATTGTCACTGCTTCTTTAAATGCCCATAATCCTATAATTCAGGAGCTACTCCATAAACTACAAGATCTCCTCCAAATAGAACATTCCCTATATACATCTCCCACATCCGTTCTCACAGCCGACTCCCGGGCCAATGGTTCGAGGAAACGAAGCAGCAGATCTCTTGGCAGCACCAGTATTCAAATCAGCTGAGGAAGAGCACCAGACTCTACATACAAATGCCCGCCGCCTTCATGTACACCATGGCATCCCATGGAGACAAGCTAGACAAATTGTCCACAACTGTCCTGTCTGTGCTCCTTTACATTGTACATCTCATGTAGCAGGAGCAAATCCTCGAGGTTTACAGACAAACCAATTGTGGCAGATGGATATAACTCATACTAACTTATTTCCCAACAAACCTTTCCTTCATGTGGTCATCGATACATATTCCCGGTTCATATGGGCTGTTCCTATGACGTCTGAAAGAGCTAAATCTGTTTGTTCATTTTTACTCCAGTGCTTCTCCGTCATGGGTATTCCCCATACCATAAAAACAGATAATGGTCCTGCTTACACCAGCAAAACCTTCAAATCCTTTTGCGAGGAATGGCAGATCAAACATATTACAGGAATTCCATATAATCCACAAGGACAAGGAATAGTTGAACGTGCCCTTTACAGAACGCTTAAAACTCAGCTATTAAAGCAACGAAAAACAAGTATGCCTCCAATGGATTCTTTATCTTTAACATTATTCACCTTAAACTTCTTAAATATACCTCAAGGAGATCCCTATACCGCGGCTGAACGTCACTTTCAAGAAGATATGCAAACTCAAAAAACAGTCAATTCACCTATCTGGGTGAAAATTGATGATAAATGGATTGCAGGTCACCTCCTCATTCGGGGAAGAGGTTATGCTTTCATTTCTACAAACGATAAACCTGCCAAGAAACTCTGGGTTCCTCTGCGACTTGTTAAGACTAGAATTCTCCAAGAATCAGAAAACAACTAATTCTTTCAATATAAAGTCTTAGAATTTTAAATTGCAAGTTGCTGTTTAAACTTCCTGGATTGGTTCATTTTAATAATGATCTTGTTTTGCAGTCTGTGATCATGGTTCATGTCTAATATCTTGCCTTACAGCCTAAATATTTTCTTTCTTACAAAAAAAAAGGTGGAAAAATGGGTGGACTCTGAATATAGTGCTCACTGTCAATATGTTTCAAGGACTAATGTTAAAGTTTCCTTTTTTTAATGTTTTGCTCACAGGTATTTGCAGAAAAGAACTTGGCTGCTGCAGATTCCTTCTATGTTGCTCGAGGCTTTGGACTCTGATCACAGTGCTCATTACAAAAATGTTTGCTAAATCAATGAAAAATTGTTTTTCTAATGATTCTGTTCACAGGATGAGATATTGGAATCCAGTAAACTTGCTGCTACACTGCTCAATACTCGAGACTCCTAAAACAGTGCTCACAAAAATTTAATAATTTGCAAAAATAATTTTTCCCAATGCTCTATTCACAGGAAAAGACACTTTCTCACCATCATTTGGCCGGCTTTATATTCATGAAGCGCTTGACTCGTTACCATTTATCACCCTAAATGGGTCACATATACAGCTGTAAGATATTGATCGATCAAATATATGTGTGCGTGTGTGTGCATGTGGTGGCCACCATTATGTTTGTGATTAATGTTGTGTCTATGTTATGTCTTAACTACTACCTTCTCAATTTCTGACCACTACAAACCTCTATTACATTCATCAGCTCCACTGCTGATCCACTAGATTTATCAATTTTAAAATCATCAATTCTCATACTTATTTCCCTGCTCCACCCATGTTGGAGCTTCTTTATGTTCTTCTCTCCATCCCAGACTTGGATCCCTACAAAGCCTTAAAATCTCTACTTGTGATTAACCTCGAAAAGTGTTTTTGTCTCGCCTAAAATTAAGCTACAGGTACAGTTACCGGTGCCAGTGTTCCCTTGCTGAAGAAGCCCTGCAAGACACCCACACCGATGTTCCTGACACCTGTTCCAGCGCTCAAGACTCCTGTTCCAGAGTTCGGGATATTACACCAATGTTCCAGACACCTGTTCCAGCACTCAAGATTCCTGTTCCAGAGTTCGAGATATTGTTCCCGTGTTCCAGAGACCCGATCCAGTGTTCCTGACAATTCAACGAGTTCCTGATCGCTGCTCTCCAGAGACTCATACTCATATGATCACCGCTATTGCTGTCCCAGAAGTAGCCCCACAGACTTTGTTCCAGACACCCGACTTTACATAAAATATAGCAAATTGACTCTCACAAATTATGGACAGTGCAAACTATAGTCGATTATAATCAGACAGCTAGAAACACTTTGTCATGAACTTTGCTTTGGGTCCAAAAACAAGTTAGGATCCTAAAGTAACATGTATTATCATTTTGTAATTGGAATTGTTTTTTCTTATCTTAATTCTCTGTACATTACTAAATATTTCTTACCTTTTCAATTTTTATTTAGTAAACTAATCAGGGGAGTTGTTGCAGGACTCCTAAGGGCCGCTGCATCTGCTCTGGATTGCCTCCCCAAATCACTCCATAGAAAGGGGAGTCTAAATGTGGCAGTTTATCCGACCATGTATGCTGTACTAGCTGGTATAAAATTCTCCCATGCTACCAAATCATCGTGGACTAGCTAGATCTACCACTATTAGCCTGGCCACGTAGGACACTAAGTAATTAGACCAGAGAGAAATGCTGTTTGCTTCCAAGCAAACAAGCATGGCTCCTGATATACTCAAAGGCAACTAAAATATAAAACTACAATGAAGTAGAGGAGACTTGTGAAGGCTTGGAGAAATATTTAACTGGCATTGGTGTTGGTCTTTGGTACAGAGACATGCCATCTCAGAAACCCCCTTCTCTACACTACAAAAGCATTCCTAAGCAGATTCGGCTCAAAACATTAGCACAGTAAAGGCCCTAGGTGAGGTGCAGGGAGGGATTACCTAAGGGCATTGGACCCTCCCTGCTTTCCATAACAGTGGGAGGAAGGTCTGAGTTACAGGGCTATAAACTAGCCGGTTCCCACTCTCCCTTCTTCCTTGTGGGATCTCTCCTTGTGAGCGTTCATTCCCCTTGGAAGCTTTTACACGTGGTGGTCGCCATCTTGGCCTACACGTGGCTGGGGTTCTCGCCTGGAATCCTAAGCATCGGGTTTTTCCTTTTGCTGATTTGTATGCCTGAACCTGTGATAAGTAAAGCCTTTTAAAACTGCATCGGATTCCTGAGTTTTCATCCGTTCCTCGCCAGCTTTGGAGGTAGAAAGGAACTTCGCTTCCAGGCACTGTCGGGGACCCCGGCGGGAGCGCCCGACATTGTTCCATACAAATTTCAGGAGTATTTGGTCAATTTCTTTGAAGAATGTCGGGTATCCTTATAGGGACTGCATTGAATCTGTACAGAGCTCTAGGGAGTATTACCATTTTGACAATGTTGATTCTCCCCATCCATGAGCAGGGAATATGTTTCCATTTCCTTGTGTCCTCTTTTATCTCTTGGAGCAGGTCTTGTAGTTTTCTTTGTACATGTCCTTTACACACTTGGGTAGGTTGATTCCTAGGTATTTGATTTTCTGTGGCACAATTGTGAATGGAATTGTTTCCTTAATATCCCTTTCTTCTCTTTCGTTATTTGTATATAGGAAAGCCACCGACTTTTTGGGTGTTGATTTTGTATCCTGCCACTCTACTATATGCATCTATTGTTTCTAGGAGTTTTTTGGGTAGAGAGTTTAGGGTTCTCTCGGTATAATATCATGTCATCTGCAAATAATGATAGCTTGACTTCTTCCTTGCCTATCTGGATGCCCTTGATGTCCTTTTCTTCTCTGATTGCTATGGCAAGTACTTCCAGTACTATATTGAATAAAAGGAGGTGAGAGTGGGCAACCTTGTCTTGTCCCTGATCTCAGGGGGAAGGCTTTCAACTTTTCCCCATTTAGAATGATGCTCGCTGTGGGCTTTTGGTAGATGGCTGTAACTATCTTGAGGAAAGTCCCTTCAATTCCCCATATTCTGGGGGGGTTTTAATCATGAACGGGTGCTGGATCTTATCAAATGCTTTCTCTGCGTCTATTGATAGGATCGTATGGTTTTTATTTTTTCTTTTATTGATATGATGTATTGTGTTGATTGACTTGCGAATGTTGAACCATCCTTGCATTCCCGGGATGACTCCTACTTGGTCATGATGTATAATCTTCTTGATGAGTCTTTGGATTCTGTTTGCTAGTATTTTGTTGAAGATCTTAGCATCCATGTTCATCAGGGATATTGGTCTGTAGTTTTCTTTTGTGTTGTCTCTCCCTGCTTTGGGTATCAGGGTGATATGTGCCTCATAGAAGCTGTTTGGGAGTGTTTCTGTTTCTTCTAGTTCCTGGAAGAGCTTGAAAAGGACTGGCAGTAGGTCCTCCTTAAAGGTTTGGTAGAGTTCACTAGTGAATCCGTCTGGACCTGGGCTTTTGTGTTTGGGCAGACTTTTAATTACTGTTTCTATTTCCTCAATGGTGATAGGCTTATTCAGGTATTGGAGGTCTTCTTGTTTCAGCCGTGGGAGGTTATAGGACTTCAGGAATTGATCCATTTCTTCTAGATTCTCATGTTTCACGGCATACAGGCTCTCAAAGTAATCTCTGATGATCTTTTGGATTTCTGTGGTTTCTGTTGTGATGTCACCCTTTTTATTTCTGATTCTGTTTATTTGGGTTTTCTCTTTCCCTGTCCTTACAAGTCATGCCAATGGTTTGTCAATCTTGTTTATCTTTTCAAAAAACCAGCTCTTGGTTTCATTAATCTTTTGGATTGTTTTTTTGGTTTCCAACTCATTGATTTCCTCTCTAAGTTTTATTATTTTCTTTTTTCTGCCTGGGGTTGGGCTCCTTTTTGTTGGTCTTTTTCTAATGTCTTCAGCTGTGTAGTCAGGTTATTTATGTGGGCCCTTTCTTGTTTCCTGATGTATGCTTGCAGAGCTATAAACTTCCCTCTTAATACGGCTTTTGCCGTGTCCCACAAGTTCTTATAGTTGGTGTCTTCATTTTCATTTGTTTCCAGAAATCTTTGGATTTCCTGTTTGATTTCTTCTATGACCCATTTGTTGTTCAGGAGTGAGCTGTTCAGTTTCCAGGTGTTTGGTTTGACTCCCTGTTTCTGTGTACGGTTAACTTCCATTTTCAGTGCATCATGGTCTGAATAGATAGCTAACACAATTTCTATCTTTTTATTTTATTGAGGTATGCTTTGTGGCTCAGCATGTGGTCTATCTTGGAGAATGTTCCATGTGCACTAGAGAAAAATGTGTATTCAGCTTTTTTTGGCATGAAAAGCCCTGTATATATACATCCCTAGCTCTCTTTCTTCCATTTCTTCCTTGAGGGCCAATATTTCCTTGGTGAGTTTCAGTCTTGTTGATCTATCCATCGTTGATAGAGCAGTGTTGAAGTCTCCAACTATTATTGTGCTACTGTTAATGTCTTCTTTGAGGTCTCTTAGCAGTTTTTTTATATATTTTGCTGGCCCCTCGTTGGGTGCATATATGTTTAGTAGTGTAATTTCTTCCTGGTGTACATACCCCTTAAGTAATAAGAAATGGCCTTCGTTGTCCCTTCTAACCTTTTTTCAGCCTGAAGTCTATATTATCTGATACTAATATGGCCACACCAGCCTTTTGGAGGAGTTGTTTGCATGGAGAATGGTCTTCCAACCCATTGACTTTGAGTCTGTGTTTGTTCTGATTATTCAGATGCGTTTCTTGTAGACAGCAGAACGTTGGGTTCAATTTTTTTATCCATTTTGTTACTCTGTGTCTCTTAATTGGTGCATTTAGACCATTGACATTGAGAGAGATTATTGTCATCGGATTTTGTGTCATCTTTCTGTTTGTGCTTGTTGTGCTTATGGGTTTGGTTGTATTTCAGTAGACCCTTCCTTCCTTCTTTTTAAGGTTGGTTTTGAGTCCATGAAGTTCCTGAGTTGTTGCTTATCCATGAAGTTGTGTATCTTTCCTTCATATCTGAATGTGAATCTGGCTGGGTAAAGAATTCTTGGTGAGGCCTGCAGTTCATTTAGCCTTTTCACAATATCCCACCATTGTTTTGGGCTCGGAGTGTTTCATCAGAGAAGTCTGCAGTAAATCTTAGAGATGTTCCTTTGTATGTGATTTCCTTCTTTGATCTTGCTGCTTTCAGTATTCTATCTCTATCTATAGTGTTTTTCATTTTAATTAAGATGTGTCTTGGAGTATTCTTGTTGGGGTTTCTTTTAGCTGGTATCCTACGGGCCTCCTGGATCTTGAGGCATGCGTTCTTTAGTTCCGGGAACTTCTCAGCAATTATGGCTTTGACAGTTTCTTCTTCATCAGGGTTTTCTTTTTGGTCTTCTGGGACCCCAATGATCCATATGTTGTTTCTTCTGACTTCAATCCCGATTATCTCTTGTTGTCTGTTCGGTAATTGTGAGTCTTTTTTTTCTATCTTCTGGTGTTGTGTAGCGAATCTTTGGAACTCGTCCTCGAGATCAATAATTCTTTCTTCAGTAGCTATTATTCTGCTATGCTGGCTTTCCATTGTGTTTTTCATTTCATTTACCTCATTTTTAATAACTGTCATTTCCATTTGCATTTTCCTCACTTCTTCTATCATGTCCTCTTGTATTTTATTGAGCTTGCATTCCATTGCTTCTTTGAATTCCTTATGAATTCTTAACATTTCTTTCCCGAAATTCCTTATCAGAGAGGTTATACAACTTATTGGTATTGCTTGGCTCATCTGGACTAGTGACTTCACTCACAGAGCTTGATGGAATTTTGTGTTGCTTTACCATTATGACTGTTGTAGTTTGCAAATGTGGGGTCTTGGGGGACTAGATAGTACAGTTAGTAGGTGTCTGGTCTGTTTGCAGAGTTTGGGTGGGTAGCAAGGATGTAGGAACCAAGGTTCACTGGTACCTCATGCAAGATAGGTAGTAAGAGGGTCAGCGCGTCCACGCTGTCTTGAGTTTTGGGATGTTCCTGGAAGCGCAGGGCCCAAAGGGTCCATGGTGAAACCAAGGCAGTTGATGGAGTTTCCGTTCTTCCCTGGGGCAACTTGGGTCCGTGGAGACGCAGGGGTCACACACACACACCTGTGGGGGGAGATTGCCGCTGGTCCCAGAAGTGCAGGGCCCAAAGGGTCCACGGTGAAACCAAGACAGTTTGCCTTGGTTCCCGTTGATGGAGTTTCCTCTCTTCCCTGGGGCAACTTGGGTCCGCGGAGACGCAGGGGTCACACACACACCTGTGGGGGAGATGCCGCTGTGGGGAGACTGCCTCTGGTCCGGAAGTGCAGGGCCCAAAGGCGATCAAGTGATTTTTGTCTGTGCATTTTGGTACCTTAATTTTCCCTGCTTGTTGAACTGCTTGTTCCAGCAGGTGGCGCAGTGGCCTTGTTTTATTGCATTCCATTTGGCCTGTGCTGTGTCTTTCCCTGGACTGGTATTTGCAGTTGCTCTGTCAAGTGGCAGAAAGACACCCTGCCACTGCCACAGGGGTGTTGGGGAAAGGACTAGATTTTTGTGTGATTGCGGGTATCCCTTCTTTCTGGGGCCTCGGGAGACACCTGACACATGGCATCTGTAAGGGGTTGATTTTTGTTTTTATGTTTTATTTGTCTTTTTAAGGGTTACACCTGGTGATACTCAAGGGTCACTCCTGGCTCTGCACTCAGGAATTACTCCTGGTGGTTCTCGGGACCATATAGTATGTCAGGGATCAAACTCAGGTCGGTTGTATGCAAGGCAAATCCCTATCCAATATCCTATAGCTCCAGCTCCAAAAAGGAATCGTTTCATAAAAGTGGAACTGCTGGGGAAAGTAGAGCCACGGCCTCTGAAATAGGTTGCATGTGGGAACTTCCCCGCTGTTTGTGTCCCATCACAGAGGTACCAGACACCTCAGATCATACTAACAGACCACAACATCCGGTACAGTCACCGAGAACTCACCAACACTTCCAGCAAGCTCTGATTATAGAGTCCATTTTTAGGATTTAGAAATCATTGTTTTTTCCTTCCATCGTGATTCAGTAGGATTTCCCCTTAAACAGTTGTTTTCCTGGCCCAGGGGCCCGCTACAGATCTCTCCTGTATCAGAGGGGCGCACTGGGATCTGTCAGCTGCTGTGATAGATAAAAAAGACAATTGGTGAGCTGGCAGAACTGGTTCAGTGGTCAGACCCTGCCTCGTCTGCATGGAGCACACCAGCCAGCCCACAGCTGCCTGTGACCCTGGCGGCACTACCTCTAGGACCTTCGGTGTAGCCAGGTTTGTGCCTCCTGCTGGGAGGCCATAAAGCAGGAGTGAGGACACACCTCAGTTTCACAGCAGGAGGGAGAGAGAGCTGATAACTTATAGTGTTTTTCTGGTAAAAGCAGCTTTTATCTGAGCTGGGCAGGGTGAGTTTTTTAGAAAAATAAAGTGGTTTGACTACTGAAAATCACCCAGTCCAGAGGTTTGTGATTTAGTGTGTGTGACCTTAAATTTTTCTTAGAAAGTGGAAGAAGTCTGGAGTTTAAAAAAAAATAACTTCACTTGGATGGTATATCTTTGACTTTCCTGGAACCTGAAAACTCTAATCCCACAAGTTCCACCGTGTCCCGAGTTTTCACCTCTTTATGTCCACCCATATTAGGTCACCCTATTTAAATGTAGCTCCAGAAAGCAAACTTACAGTGGTCTTCCATCCAAGTACTAACCAGGCCCAACCCTGCTTAGCTCCCGCGATCGGGCGGGTTCAGGGTGGTATGGCCAAAGACAGAAAAGTAACAGTGGGCTGGAGCCATAGTATAAAGGTAGGGCATTTGCCTGGCATGCAGCCAATCTGGGTTCCATCCCTTCCACTGCTGAGCCTGCCAGAAGCGTTCAGTGAGCACAGAGCCAGGTGTAAGCCCTGAGTACTGCAGGGTGTGACCCAAACTGGAAAAATGTGAAAAAAACCCACAGGGCCCAGAGCCATGGAGCCAGTACAGAAGCCTAGGGAATGTTTCTGGGTGTGTGTGATAAGGAAATGATCTTGTGTGAGCACCATCAAAAGCGGGCTTGCACACCCACTGCCCACATGTGCAGGTCTCCTGGGAAACCGACATTGAGCCTTAAACATGCACCTTTGGGCAGGAGAGCTGACTTCGACAGGCTGTGTGCATGCTTCACATATGGGAGCCTGGGTTCCCTGCCCAGCACCACATGGTCACCCCAGCTCCGAAGCACAGAGCCAGATGTAGTGCCTAAGCACCACTGAATGTGGCCACAAAACATGCAACCTTCTCAGCCCTTCTTTCTTTTGTAAAGAACATGGAGAGTAGAGTCCCGTTTCAGATTGTTTTTCATAATGAAATTTTTCATTAGCATCGCATTCTAGCTAGCACTGCGACAGGTCTGCTTCTGATGAAGGAGCAAGAGGACGTAAGAGCTGAGCTTAATTGGCTAGAGAGAGAGAAAGAGAGAGAGAGAGAGAGAGAGAGAGACCAATTGGGCCACCCAAATGTTGGAAATAGGGTTGTTAGGAATTAGTACTTAAACTTGATGGCAACTTAAGTGTTCAAGTACTGAAATATTATAACTTAAATTTCATCAGAACCCGTTTCTTAGAAGTATTCTTAGAACCTGAATTACCTTCAGAGCAAATGAATGATAATGAGTGTAGTAAAAGAATGATATGTGAATGAAAACAGCAGTTCGTTAATGTATAGTTCCAAGATTATGCCACTCCCAGCCTCCTATCAGAGAATAACTGATGGGCCCAGTTGTTCTGTAGGAGTTTATGGACATTGAATTAGAGTGCAAGGAAGTGCATCTTTTCCAATGTCTCTGCCCCCTGGGGAAAGTGCTTTTATAACTTTTCTACTTTTCTAATCACTGTCAGTTTTTGGCTTTGTTGCTTTGGTGGTGGTTGTGGGGCCACTCCAGATGGTGTGGAGACAGGGACACACGGTGCCAGGGATCACATATGTAAGGCGTATGTCCTGACACTTGGCCCAATTCTAGTTTTTTAACTTTGTGGCAAGCACTGTTAGATTTTGGTGTTTGCTTCCCTTTTTACAAACCTTGTTTCGGTCATCATGGGCTTGCTTTGAGTGTGTTAACAGGACGATGCTAGGTCCCAGCTTGCTTTTCTGTTCAGCTCCCACTTTGGCCAGAACAGACTTTTATATTACTTGCTTTGGTTCAGAGAATTGGTCTTAACCGTAGGTGTGAATTTTACTAGTACAAGCCTGGGGGAAAGCCTTTATCACTTAGTTCAGAGGACGGGAAATTACTGAGCCCCTCCTACTTTATTACATTTTCAACGGAGGAATTTAATTACTTCCCCAAATAAAGCAGTGACTTGGGAGGGGGAGGAGGAACTATATATCAAATATTTATCACTTTTTAAAACTAAGAGCAAATGTTTAAAGTAATTCAAGGTAAATTTCATTTTTTTTTTAAAGTTTAATGTCTACAGTATGGAAAGGGTGGTTGTAAATTAAACTGGACTTGGAAATAATCAGTTCAATGATGGAATAAATGACACAATAATCAATTAGACACAGTCGATCCCACAGTAAGAGAAGCTAAAAACTGATTTATCCGTGGCATGGGCAGGTGGCACATGGATAGTCTCGTTTCTGCAAGATTCTGTCTCCTTTGCCACTTTCAGTGAAAGGACTCAACCCCAACCCCAGCGGCTCCCTGACAGTAGATTCTAACCATTGACAAGTCCTCCTGGCTTCTGTTTTGCCTGGCCTTGGATATTAGTCTCATACTTTTTTTTTATATCCCGCAAATGAATGCAGTCATTCCATATCTGTTCTTTACCTTCTGACTAATGTCATTCTGCATGATATTCTCCATGTCCATTCATTTGTAAGGCAAATTCCATCACTTCATTTTTCCCTAACAACATATACCATTGTGACAAACTCAAGATTTTATTTTTTTTTTTTTCAAGTGATATTGTTTATTACAACATATATCTTGTAATAGTCCACTCTCTACTTTTAAAGCTGTAATGCTACAGAGTATATTCTGGGTGTCTAATATCTTCACTCAGCAGAATATTATCCATGATGTTGATTTTGTATCAAATACTGCTTTGTATTGCCAGGGGTTGTATTCCTTTGTATAACTACTTACAAGTAACTTATCAATTTATCAGTGTCCTAGAGAATATGAACAAGGCTGTGGTGGACATTCTTGAACATATTTTGTCTTGGGGAACTAGCTATGGATGGAATTATTGGGTCATAGGACAAAATGGTGTTTCCCCTTTATAAGAATCCACCTTGTAGTGTTCCAAAATGATGCTACATGTCCCACCCTCATCAAGATTTTATTTGATGCACTTATTAATCTGAAGAATAAATCACATCTTATTATGAGGTTACAATTTTCCCCCAAAGAGTACGGGTTAATGGGGAATAAAGAAAACGAATTGAAAAAATTAGACTGTTTTATTGTTGGTTTTTAGAATTTACAGTAGACCAGGCAGGATTGTTGTCTTATTGGTTACTTACAAAGTTACAGAAAAGCTCCCATAAATTCAGAATCTGTAAGTGAAGAGAATGCTGTACACCATAGTTTTCCATTTCACTTAGAATTTTTTTCTATTTGATGTTTGGTAATTTGCCCAAACTATTGCACATAGTAAGTAAGTACAATGGACATGGGGCAGAGCTGCTACTGCCTCTTCCTGTGCCCAGCCACTCACGAGGCACCCGGGAGGGATGGTGGGTTCTAGCCCTGGCCCGCCACCCCAGCAGAGACTGCAAGAAGCTCAGACGACCCCCCCACTCCATGAGGGGCCTCCATTTTCCATATCTGGACTTCCCCCTCGTCAGAACTCCACTCAGTAGACCAGCCTATCACAGCGGCCTCGCGATTCATCAATAAATGCTGAATTTAGAGATGACTACAAGAGTATGCTACTCACGCGGCAGAGCCTTGCAAGCTACCCGTGTCGTATTTGATATGCCAAATACCAGTAACAATTATAGACCTCATTCCCATGATCTAATGGAATGGTTTGAGGCTCTTTATGTTCCTGGAGCAAGCAGGTGCCCTTGGGCTCTACTTGCATGAGACAGGACATATGGAGATGTTACTGGTGCCCGCTCGAGCCAATCGATGATGAACGGGAGACAGTGATACAGTGAAGTAGTACAATAGAGGGGCAATGAGGGAAAATTCCTTTCAGAGGCATATAGTACACATGCTTTGGCAGGGAAGCCCCCCCACCATCCCCTCGGTCGCCAGTGCTATCCAGCTCCAGCTTCAGTCTTGGCCACAGTCCGCATCTCTGTACTTTAAGCTAATGTTCCTGGGCGGGAAGTTTACAGAAAGTACTGTGGGGGGCATTCAGTGTGAGGCATAGGAGAAAATGGATGGGGCAGAGATGTTTTTACAGCAGAGATTTTCATTGAAATCTGTAGAAATCCCCATCGTGCTGGGGTGGCCTTAGAAAAGCCCTGGATGAAAACAAGGTGGCTGGGGGCTGGAGTGATTGCACAGTGGGTAGGGTGTTTGCCTTGCACATGTCTGACCAGGTTCAATCCCCGGCATTCCATATGGTCGCCCAAGCACCGCCATGAGTAATTCCTGAGGCGAAGAGCCAGGAGTAAGCCCTGAGTGTCACTGGTGTGACCCATAAAAAGTAAAAAAAAAAAAAGTGACTGATAAAGTACGTTGAGGAAAATATAGGAAAAATCCTCCACAACATTGAAGCTAAAGGCATTTTCAAAGATGAAACACCACTAAAAAGCAACTAGAAGCAAAGATAAACATATGGGACTACATATGAAACTAAAAAGCTTCTGCACCTCAAAAAGAAACAGTGACCAAGACACAAAGACAGTCCACAGAATGGGAAAGAATATTCACCCAATACGCATCTGATAAGGGGTTAATATCCAGGATATATCAGACACTGGTAGAACTTTACAAGAAGAAAACAGCCAACCCCATAAAAAAATAGGGAGAAGAAATGAACAGAAACTTTAACAAAGAAGAAATTTGAATGGCAAAAGGCACATGAAAAAATGCTCATCATCACTAATCATCAGAGAGTTGCAAATCAAAACAGCAATGAGATATCATCTCATACCACAGAGACTGGCACATATCCAAAAGAGCAAGGCCAACAAGTGCTGGCGTGGATGCGGGGAGAAAGGGACTCTCATCCATTGTTTGTGGGAATGTCGACTGATATAGCCTTTCTGAAAATCAATATGGACATTACCATTCCTCCAAAGACTAGAAATTGAGCTCCCATTCAACCCAACCATACCACTCCTGGGAATATACTCTGGGAAGCCAAAAACACTCAAAAGAGACACCATCCCCATGTTTATGTTCATAGCAGCACTATTCACAATAGCCAGAATCTGGAAACAACCAGAGTGCCCGAGAATTGATGACTGGATAAAGAAACTTTTGGTACATCTACACAATGGAATACTATGCAGCTGTTAGGAAAAATGAAGATATGAAATTTGCCTATAAATGAATGGACATGGCGAGGATCATGTTGAGTAAAATTAACCAGAAGGAAAAACACAGATATAAATAACTGCATTTATTTGCATGATATGAATATACGTATATATGTATATATGTATATATACACATATATATGCATATATATATATATAGTATGAAACCAATGTCTAAAGTCAGGAAAAACATGGATCAGGTGGTCTTGTCAAAGGTGGAATCTACCACAAATGTGTGGTAGTCAGAGGTTAGGTAAGACAGAGAGAGAGAACAGCGTGCTAATAATTGTCAAAAGTGATAATACCAACTGAGCATTGAATACAGGCAGAGATACACATGATAACCTATAAATTTATGTATTACAATCCACACTGTGTAAGAGAAGGAAGAGAGAAAGAGAGAGAGAGAAAGAGAAAGAGAAAAGAGATAAAGAACCTGCCATAGAGGTAGGCTAGGGGAGGGGGTAGGAATTGGGGACATGGTGGTGGGAAATGGACACTGTTGGAGGGATGGGTGCTGGAATACTGTAAGACCGAAAGCCCAAACATGAACTTCTTTGTAATTGTATATCTCACGGTGGTATAAATGAATAAATGAATAAATGAAAAAAAATAAATAAGTGAATAAATAAATAATGAATAATTTTTAAAAAAGTTGGCTGGACCACTTCCTGGGAAGGCTACACCCCCAGGAGCTCCTCAGCTCTGAAGTGGAAGCCACCAAGCACTCACTACCGCCTGGCAGGCTCCTCCATGCGCCTCCCCTACTTCCAGTCCAGGGCTGTATCTGTTAGGCCCAACCTTCTGCGGTCACAGATTCCCTCACTCCCAAGGTCTCCCGCCTCCTCCAGCAGCTGCCACTGTTGGTTGATCATTTTCCATTTGCATTAGTTGAAGGATTACCAGGACACAGCAGGCCTGTTCTCTCCTGCATTGGTTGTAACAGTAGCTCTGTCTCCTCCTGCTGCTCCAGGCCAGGGAAGACAGAGCAGCCACTTCTCTTTCTGTCATTCGATCTCTGTGCACCCCCCAAATAAAAAAAGTCCAAAGTGATAGGTGATACCAGAGGTCAAAGCTGACAGGCACTCCTGAGGCAGCCCCTGGCAGAGAGAGCAGGATTTTTTAAAAAAATATTTTATTATATTACCGTGAAATACATAATTACAAAGAAGTTCATGTTTGGGTTTCGGCCATACAGTGTTCCAGCACCCGCCCTCCACCAGTGTCCATTTCCCACCACCAATGTCCCCGATTCCCTCACCCCTCCCCAGCCTGCCTCTATGACAGGTTCTTTATCTCTTCTCTCTCTCTCTCTCTCTCTCTCTCTCTCTCTCTCTCTCTCTCTCTCACTCTCAGGTTTCTGGAACACCAGGTTAGGCCAGGAGATCTGGGATCCACACAGTTCCTGCTGATTTCCAAAGGGGCTGGCAGTTTGCATTCCCGCCAACAGTGCAAGCGCCCTAGCCAGCACTTGTCTCACGTTTCTCCAGCAGGTGAGGAGTCATACACTTCACTGTAGATTTGATTGGCATCACAGGTGATGAGCACTTCCTGTGTTTGCTGCTGTCTGTATGTCTTTGGGCTGTCTCATCATGCCTTCTGCCCACTTGTGGATAGGGTTATTTGTTTTGTTATTGAGAATCTCTGCATGTGTCCAAGGATGCCCCCTTTGACACATCACCGTAAGTAGGCAAGTGTCCGTTTTCAGTGTCCATTTTACCATCTTTCTGCAGTGCAGTGAGAGCCCTGGACCCGTGAGAGTAAGGGGAGAATGTCGGGGAGCCAGAGGGAGTAATGGTCACAATAGTTGTCTCAGCAGCAACGCTCCTATGGTCACGATTGGACGTTCGGGGGCTGGAGATACCCCTGCCACCACCAGCTGATTATTGGGGGCTTCCTGCAGGAGCTGCCCCCCTTGGATTAGCTCTCTTTGTGAGATGGTCTTAGCTTTGGACACCAAGCTGAAGGGTGTCTCCTTGGAGGGACATCTGGGTGGCACACAGCAAGTACACTTCACCAGGAACGTGGGAGCGGGTGTAGCTCGAACGATGATTCTGTGGTGGAATGGAGCTTTACAGAGGGATTGACGCCTTTCCTCCCTCGGGAGGCAGCTGCTTCCAGAGGGCCCCACTGGCCAGGGCAGGCTGCCTGTCCTGTCAGCAGGGACAGTGACTCTCAAGGGGTAGTGGTGTGTTGAGGGAGTGGCCAGTCCTGTTCATAACAGAAGTGACATGAGAGTCAAGGAGACGCTGGAATATCTGGAAACTAAAGTCTAGGAAGGTTGGGGGTAGACAGCCATGCAGCCTTTCTCATGTCCTGGACCCCCCAAATAGCCGCCAGATGGCAGCAAGAGCTCAGTCTCACCCAGAAGAAGCCGAGGATGGTGGAGTCGTAGTCCTGAGAAACAAAAGCAGGAATGGGAAGGCTCTGGGACCTGGCGAGGCAGCAATCTGCACCCAGGAAGTTCCCTGGCCCTATTATCCCCTCCCAGATGTACTCTTGTCCCTGGGTACATTTCTCAAACCTACCATCTGGCTCAGGATGGGCCCTGCAGCCATAAACCTTATGATCAAGATTGTCACTTAAATACCACCAGTCAGAATGTGGCTCAGTGGTAAAGCAACTGCTCCACATGTGTGACGTTCTGGGTAACATCATACCACACACACGAACTTACTTCCTGGTTATGCTTTCTTCCTGTTATTCAATGAACCTCTCACTGGGCTTCATCTAGTCTGTTAAGGCCAGTGCTTCCTACAAGACAGGGCATATGTGTGTGTGTGTGTGTGTGTGTGTGTGTGTGTGTCCATCCATGCATATGTTGTACATGTCAGCTCAGGTTCCTTTTACCAACACAATATTCTGCTACTGGGCCTACTTCGCTGGGCCTTTGACCCATTTCTTCTCCTCTAAAGGTCCAAATTTCTATCTTTCTGAAGGACAGGACCCAGCATCTTCAATTCTAACTAGGCTCGTGAGGACCTGATGGTTGGTGCGTGTTGACAGAAATGCTGCAGCCGCCCCAGAAACAATCTGGCCTGTTAGCCTGACATTCACTGTGCCAAGATCGTCCCCACTGGAGCTGTCCTCGTCCGCTCAGAGGAGGGGTTTGTGCACATGCTGTGCCATGAGCCTGGGCCCTGGGACTGAGGCCCTTGTGGAGGGAGCAGTAACCGGCTTGCTTCCCCGAACTCTGCCCTTCAAAGAGAGAACACCTGTGCTTAGGAATTTTGTGAGGAAATTCCACTCTAAAAAATACATAGCACCGGAAGGAGGAATGAAAAAATCTCGGCCGCCCAGTACTGAGAGTAACAAGGAGGCTCAAAAATGCTGACGAAGGACTTACTGAATGCCCTGGACTTGGCTGCACCCCATGTTAATTTTTAATTCAGAAGATAGCTGAGATTTTTTTTTACCTCCATTTAACAGATTGGGAAACTGAGATTCTAGAGTTATTCAACATCTTTCAAAAACAAGTAAGTTCTAATGATTGGTTCTGTCCTAGAGGAGCCTCCATGGAGAAATTCTCTTCTCAGGTCTCAGAAGGAACCATTTGAATCATCTGAGCAGGTTTGGCCTAATTTTCTTAAACGACACTGGTTCTTGGGAAAGGAGAGCATGGTTGCAAGGCCTGAGTCTCATGCAAATGAGGTGGTGCTGGGGAATGGTGGGCCCAGTCACAAGTGTACTGAGATGATTCAGATCCATCATTGGTCTCATTTCCATCCACCTCCATCTATCTACCCAGCCATCCATTTGCTTAATAAAATTTACTGGTAGTCCATCTCATGTATTTTGCTGAAGGCTAAGGATCCTCCAAAGAACACTACTCTATCCCTGTATGCATTCCTGAACCAGTGTTGTTGGGGGTTGACGTGAAAGTCCCGGAACCAAGCTCTCCCACCCCCATTCCTTCCCAGGAAACACATTAGTACAATAGCTGTGGGAGGCAATTTGGCATTGAAAATTAATTTTCTGATGCATATATTTTTGATATGGCAATTTCACAGCTCTGAATTTATCCTATGAATATATTAATTTTAATTAGGATATTGCATTGATTGCTGTAATACCCAAAATAACAGTGACTTAAACACAGTAGAGGTCTATTTCTTTCTGGAACCAGACAGCCCGATTTAATCATCCTAGAGTTGACATGGTAAATGTGTGTGCACGGGGGGGATGATTCCATTGCTCTGGGGTCTGGGTCTCATAGTTAATTGCTCTTCTGTCCTAAGTGTTGCCCTTACTGGCATGGTGGCAGATTGCTCGCCGCTACCTTTATCTAGCCAGGGTCTGTGGGGGTCGGGTAGAGAGTTACAGCCACAATCATCCCTGGGCTGATATAACTTGGAGTTATAGCCTCACTCCCTCCATATCCTGCTCTCTCCAACATAGCCACGTGTTCCATACTTCCATGTAGGGATACTGAGAAATGGATTCCCTTTCTTTTAAGGCCACAGCCACCACTGCCCAGGGACATGTAGAGCCAGAGATGGAAGAAGGGGCTCAGCATTGCAGAGTTTACAGTCCAGCCCTTTGAGCCATCTCACCAGCCTGAGAAATGTATTGTTTCTATCCTCCCTTCTTTTTGTCGATGCTGTAGCAGTGACCCAGGGGGTCACATGTCTCAGTTGTGATGCTCCCTGGGGGTCAACATGAGGGGACAGTGCTCAGAGTGTTGGCCAAGGTTGTGCTTTTCTGCTGGTGGTACTTTGGTGGTAGGTAAGCACATTCTTTTTTTGTATTTGGGCTACATCTGGTGGTGCTCAGGTTACTCCTGGATCAGGGATTACTCCTGGTGGTTCTTGGGGGATCAAATAGGGTGTCAGGGACTGAACCTGGGTCAGCCACATGCAAGGCAAGTACCCTACCCACTGTTCGATCTCTCCAGCCCTGATTTATGGACATTCCTGCCATGCTGCCTGCCTTTGGTGTGGAGGTCACATGTGTGTCCATCAGGGGTTGCACTTCCTGGTCCCGGTACTCACACATCTTCTCAGATGCAGTGTTAACTAGGAGTCACAGCCTTCTTCGCTCTTGGGTTTGGTACATAGCTGCTATAGTGTGGCCAGAAGTCATCTGCACGAGGGGTGTCCTAGACCACAGGGGCTGCCCACACCGCACTCAGCTTGTGTAGCAGTGCCAGGAGTGACTTGCAGCCTTAGGCTTGCAGGGCAGGTGCCCTGAGTCCCAGTCCCGTATGTAGACTTTATCCCGGCAGTTATGTGTTCAAGGTGTGTGTCTACATAAAGCAGAGGAGGGTTCTTTAGTCAGCCTGGCACCACACTCAATTACATAAGCAGATGTGTCCAAATAAAGTTGTCTATTGCAGCAATTTTTGGGTAATTAGGAGCAAAAAAAAGCAAAAGAAAAGAAAGAAAACTAGTCACTATTTAGTAGTATGCTGCAGCTAAAAGTGAATGCGGGTGTATAGTGGCTGCTTTGCATATGTGAGGCCCGGGTTTAATCCCTGGCACTGAAAAAAGAATGCGGTAGACGTTTGCTTGTTGATAAGGAAAGATACACAAGTAATATGAAAATGAGAAAGGGATTTGCAAAACAAACTTAATCAACTCAGTGTGGAGGAGGTGCCAGCTGGGGCTTTCATGGGGACACACTTACTTGAGCACAAAATGAAACAGACAGACAGGAAACAGTCATGGACATTCTACTTCATGTTTTTTGGTGTAGGGGTGGGGCTACAACCCAAGGGTGCTAGGACTTTTAGCTTTGTGCTCAGGGATAGCGCCTGGTGGGACTTGAAGAACCATATATGGAGTCGAGGGGTGAAATAGGGTTGGCTTTATGCAAGGCAAGTGCCTTGGCCCCTGAGCTATCTCTCTGGCCCTCATGTTCCCTTTCTGTTTTTGTTTGTATTGGCGTTTTTTTTTTTTGTTTGTTTTTTTTTTAGGGAACACTTGGCAGTGGGATGCTGGGAGTTGAACTCAGTTCAGCCACATGTAAGGAAAGTGAACTATCTCTCCGGCCCTCACATTCCATTTTTTTTTTTTTTAATCCTCAGGCACTTACCACTTACATACAAGATAAAGTAACTTTTTTTTGCCACACCCAGCAATGCTCAGAGATTACTTCTGCCTCTGCATTCAGAAATTACTCCTGGCAGCGCTTGGGGCACCATATGGGATGCCATGCATCAAACTCTGGTTTGCCACGTGTAAGGCAAATGCCCTACCGGCTGTACTTACTGTCCCAGCCCCACCAAGATAAAGTAACTTTCGAAGGCAGCAGGGTTTGAAGTGGTGACATGAAGAATTTTCAAAAACATGAAATAAGAAATAGAGAAAATAGGCTAGTGTTGCAGGACACCTAAAAGCCTAGGCCTCTGCATCTGCCCTGGATTGCCTCCTGCAGGTCACTTCATAGATAGGGGGATAGTCTGAATGTGGCAGTCTTATCTGACCATGTATTCTGTACTGGCTGGTATAAATATTCTCTCATGCTACCACAAGTATCGTGGGACTAGCTAGATCTTACCAGCATATTTGCCTGGCCATGTTGGATCTCTAAGTAATTAGACCAGAGAGAAATACTGTTTGCCTCCAAGCAAGCAAGCATGGCTCCCTGATAACTCAAAGGCAACTAAAATACAAAACTACCGTGAAGTAGTCAAGACTCTTGTGAAGGCTTGGAGAAATATTTAACTGGCATTAGTATTAGTCTTTGGTACAGAGACATGCCATCTCAGAAACCCCCTTCTCTACCCTATAAAGGCAATTCCAGGCAGATCTTGGCTTAAGATATTAGGTGAGGTGCTGGGAGAAATTACCTGAGGGCATTTGATCCTTCCTGCCAGGGAAGTTACATTTAGCTTATAGCTTCTCCCGGCTCTGCTAGGAGGCTTTTAATTAGCTCTGGGTCCTTGTAAACAACCAGATGGTCTCCTGAAGTTGCTACATTTCTGTAAAGCTATTTTCCTGTTTTCATCTCTAGATAGCCCAGCCCAGAATGGGCTGGGCTGGGGAGTTTGGGCGGATTTCTAGCTATAAAATAAGCTGTAAGAAGAAAGAGTCTCTCTCTCTTTTTTCCCCCTTTTGCCATTTCGGCTTCCCTTGGTGTTTTGCTTCTCCATCCTCTCCATTCTCTGTTGGGCCTCAACACGTGGTGGCAGCCATCTTGGCCTACACTTGGCTGGGGCTAGGAGTCCGGAGGTTTTCCCTGCTCTTGGATTGTATATTGGATCCTGTGATAGTAAAGCCCTTTTAAAACTGCATCAGATTCCTGAGTCTTCATCCATTCCCCGCTGGCTTAGGAGGTAGAAGGGAACTTCGCTTCCCGGCACTGTCGGGGACCCGCGGCACTCCCGACAGGCTAGTATACTATTTATATTCCTTTCTACGCACCCACCCCTAAAGAGTGAAGAGTGTGACTGTAAATGCAGGCTCACATCAGGTTTCTAGTGAACATGCCTGTCTACCTGTTGCTACCTGAGGAGTCTCACTGCTCAAGAACATATATGGAGCATATATGGCACCCACAGAGATGTGCCAGGAGGGAAGGGCAGAGCTGAGAGGACAGAGTTTAGAGAACTGGAAAGGCCAATCCACTTTTAGTTATTCACACATATGTGCTCTTAGAACTTTTGCAAGTCTGTGCTCATGGATTTGTTTCCAACTTGAATGAGAGATGCTGCGCGTAGTAACGCTCACAGATATTTAGGACGTGGTGTGCACAGTTAGTCCTTATAAGGCAGCCTTTTCTTACTATGGCTTGAGCAAACAGTCATCCCACCCATGTCCTGGTGCTTCAGAAGCCCATGTCTGTAGGCTTTCCTCGTCTCTGGCGATCATCTGAGTGTCCTCTGTCAGCCAGCCCCTGAACCCAGTCTGTCCCTTTCCTGTGGGCCACATTTTCTTCTCATCCCATTGTACTGTCCTGTCTCTCTTTTTCTCTATCTCTGTCTGTCTGTCTGTCTGTCTGTCTCTTTCTCCCACTATCACTCTTTCCCCTTACACACATACTTGTATTGTCCTTTCCTAAAGTGGCATTATATTGTGTATGAAAGGGTTTCAGCCACATTCCGAAGCCCCCAATCTTTAGCTCATGAATTCTAGTCAGTTGCTTCCCTCTTACAAACTCCCTGGATTCCTACACCCCACCCCAATGGAGGTTCACAGGCTCCAGCAACTATGGCCTCTCCCCCCCATGTGGCCCTTTCCTCTTCCAGCTGAGAGTGGAGTATGTGGACCACCCTCCCGCCCTCCTACTCCGCTGACACATCATTGGGGCTCCCAGTAAGCGGTGCCTGTGGCTTGGATTCCTCCGTGGTCCTGAGGCCCCGAGTTCATGATCCCTCTTCCCTTCATTAGAATTCTTCTCCCTCCTCATGATGATGAGAGACAGTCAGCGCCACCAGAGATTGTCCTGGTGACCATGTTTGTCATCACTAGGTCACCACTGGCATCCACTTGACACACTGAGTCGTCTGGGGTTGCCAACAAAGTAATTAAACTGATTGGAAACTTCTATGACACAATGGGGTGGAACAAGGACAGTCTTAATGGGCTCTAAGAAACAGTCTGGAGTGGCTAAGTGGCTTAGCAGATGCTGGAGGGAAAGAAAGAAGAGAGTGGGTGAGGCACCCCTTTCTGGAAATCGGGTGCCACAGTTCACCTGGAGGCTCACTGCAGATGTGACTTTGCTGAGGGCCCTGTGGGCAGCAGGTAGCCTGGGTCAGCTTAAAGCTAGGAAGAGGCAGACACAGAGGGGCTGGGGCTTCCGAGGCTGATTGAGTGACGGGCCCTTGTCCCTCAGCCCTCTCTGCACTCACGCCCTTGACCTTGGTCTTCTCATAGGCAAAAATCAATGCCTGACCCTGACATTGTTGCTTGTAAACACCCAAGCAGTGCTCTGGAGACCAGGGACCCACTCCCAGCTACACTGGGTTAGTGCTTAGAACTGTAAATGCCTGTCTGCTTAGGCCCAGCATTGCTTAGACCCACCTGACCGTGCTGTAGCATGTTGAGTATGTGGTACTGGGAGTCAAACTCAGGGCCTCAGTGTGCAGCTCAGATACCCCAGACCCCTCACCTTAATGTTGGCCAACGTGGACACAAACACTGGAGTGTGGTTCATGTAAGGCGTTTGTGTGGGGTGGAGAGGACACAGCCAGCAGCAGCCCTTAAGGGTTACTCCTGGCTCTGTGTTCAGGAATAACTTCTGGAGCTGCTTGGGGACCATATGCGGTGCGGGCATTGAACCCTTCCGCCTTCCCCACCTTTGCATCCTCATCTCATTGTTCTATCTTAAGTTCCCTCGGGATTGCCTGAGCTTGTCTTTGTTTCTTTATACTACACACATGACCAAGAATATCTGGTGTTTGACTTTTTCCTTATTTTTTTTTGTGGGGGTTCACACCTGGAGATGCTCAGTGCTTACTTCTGCTTCTGCACTCAGGAATTACTTCTGGCATTGTTCAGAGACCATGGGATGCCAGGGAGCCAGGGATCAAATCCTGGTCGGCTACATGCAAGACAAATGCCTTCCCACCCTGTCTTTTTTTCTTCTGACTCACTTTACTTAACATGACTTCTTTCAGTTTCCATCCAGGTTGCATTGTAATCAAGTGGTTTTGAAACCATTGTAATCAAGTGGTTTTCTATAAAACACCTTAGTGGCAAGTCTCAAACTGGCCATAGTCATCAAAATAAGAGAAGTCTAGATGAAAGAATTCATGTCCCAAATAAAGATAAAATCTCACCTTACTGAGCTAGAACTGATGATTTCCTCTTTCTTCATCGGTGAGTAGTATTCCATTATGTGGAATACAGCAGTTTCCCTATCCACTTGTCTTTTCTTGAGCACTTGGACAGTTTCTTGATCTTAGCTATTATGGATAATGTGGCGATGAACATAGGTGCGCATATATCCTCATGGATTGATGTTCTTGGTATATACCAGGATGGGAATCTCTGGATCATAGGGAAGTTCTGTTCTTAATTTCCTGGTGAGTCTCCGTACTTCTTTCCCACATAGTGGACAATGCCACCAGGGGTCTCTTTCCATGCTTTCCAGTCAACAGTTATCATTTCCATTCTTTTCAACTTGGGCCATTCTCATATGTGAGTTGATAGTTCAGTGTCATTTTGATTGTATTTCCCTAATAATAAATGAACTATGAGCACTTTTTGAAGGTCATCTGTATGCCTTCAACATCTTTCCCCTTTTCCAAATGGGATTGTTTGCTTTTGGGTATTGAGCTTTGTGAGTGCTGTGTGTTGGACATTGACTATTTGGCAGATGCATTATGTGTGAACTTTTTCTAGCTCAGTAAGGTGAGATTTTATCTTTATTTGGGACATGAATTCTTTCATCTAGACTTCTCTTATTTTGGATGACTATGGCCAGTTTGAGACTTGCCACTAAGGTGTTTTGTAGAAAACCACTTGACTACAATTCGATGCATTTCCTGAGATGAAATTGGGTTAGTGTTTTTGGGGAAGAAAGACCTCAGAAGTAATGTAATATTTCCTTCACCCCCTCTCAAGGTTGAAAGTTGTTACCAAGACGGCTATCTCTGTTGATGTCAACAGCTTCACTCCTCTGACTGAAGGAGGGTGATTGGGTTTCTTCACTGTGAAGAGATTCTTATCCCTCTCCTTACTGTCCTCTTTGGAAGAAAGACAGTGGACAATCTCTTCTCCATTGGATGGGGCAGAGCACCTGTTCAGATTATACATATCTTTATGCATGGACAAGAATTATCTCTTCTAGGATCAGATAAGTAGTATGCTTGAAAGCAAGGGAGGGAACTTGCTTTACATATGGCCAACCCAGTTTCCATCCCTGACATGCCATATGGTTTTCCGAACACTGCCAGGACTAAGTCCTGAGTGCAGAGTCAGGAGAAACCCTGAGCATTGCTGGGTATGACCCAAACATCTTCCCCAAATAGAACTATCTCTTCTCACCTATTTATTTATCCAACCATTTCTTAACATCAGGAGAGATTCACAGATACTAATGCTACTAATAGTTGAGTTTTAGGCATATAATACATGATTTATAATGTTACCAATAGTTGAGTTTTAGGGCATACCTACATGATTTATAATGTTACCAATAGTTGAGTTTTAGGTATACAATAATTCAACACCAATTCCTCTACAAGTGCCAACTTCCTTCCACTAGTGTTCCCATATTCCCTCCCCATCCCAATCCCCACTCTACCACCACCTGTCCACTTGACAGGCACATTATAAAGTTTTAGTGGTACTGCTTAGATCTCATGCATTCAGTTCTGTTGAATCTGTGTTTTGGGTTTATGTCTCTTCCCCTCACTGGTGTAACTGAAGCCCTGACGCCTATTAATCCATCAGTTATCATTCGCTCCTTCTCCCTTGGATTCTTTCCTTCTGTCTCCTCTTTTTGTTTTGATTTTTAGTGTTTACTTCCAGATGCTTTAAGGCATTCCAGGATCTTTGTTTACATTTCCTGCCCCAGCCAAGGATCTGCAGGAGCCCTGGTTCTTTTCACTGGAGGACAGTACCAGAAAACAAGGCCTGGATCCAGGTATCAACTTGCTGTCCTATGGAGCAGGAGTCTGCAGCTGAGAGTTGGTCAGAGACCCCCTCAGATCCCACTGGCTCTCTTCTGGCCGACACTGGGCTTTTTACATTGGAGAGCATCGCCTGCCTCCTTCCTCATTACCAATCTCTAACCTGCTGTCTGGGCTGCAGGACAGGAGGAGATGGTACCCCCACAATGCCTGCCTCTTGCACGCTGTAAAGCCCTGCCCCCCTGTGAGTTGTGCCAGTTGTTGCTACTGCCTCAGCGTCTGCTCCCACAAAATGCCCTGTGAGCCTGTGCTGGCACCCCTGGCACCCGCCGTAGCTGCTCTCTCACCTGGGAAGTTTTCCAGTCTCCATTTCCATCCCTACCAGGTCCAGGGGGCAGACAAGAACTGAGTCAGGAGGTGCCCAACAGTCTCTGCCAGCCCCCAACACCCGGGCAAGAACAGGAGCAGGTTAGCACTGCTCTCTGCTACTTGGCCTCCTCCCTTTAGGAACCGCTTGCTGGGGCCATGGGGAAGGAGGATTGCAGGGATGGGGAGGAGGGAATTAACACCTGGAAATTGCCAGAACGCCAAGGTCCAGCATGCCATGATATGGGAGCCCTGACAAATAAGCTGCAGTATCGTCCAGAGAAAGGAAGGGGGGGTTCGAGGCCTCCTCCCTGCTCCCTGCCCCATCCACCCCAGGTGTGCCTCAGCCCCCTCAGTCACTGCTGCCCCTGGGATGCAAGAGCACTAGGTCTCTGGTGACTGGTGAGTCTGAGGTTCTTTTCTCTCTCTTTTTTGCTTGACTTTGGGCCACACCCAGCTGTACTTAGGGTACTCCTGGCTCTGCATTCAGGATTCACTGGTGCTTCAGGGGCTATATTAGATACCAGAAATTGAAGCGACATGCAAGGCAAGTGCCCTCCCTGCTGTACTGTCTCTCCAGCCCTGTGTCCCAGATTTTTGAATGAAAATATTGAAAAAATAATGACTCAGATTATGAGGCAGAGGAAAGTTTGTTGAGGAGGAGAGAAAGAGGAAAGCATGAAGTCATCGTTAAGGATAGGAAGGACATTGATGACTGGTGATAGGGGCTAAACAGGAAAAGATCAAGTGCTTTTTGCTATGGTGAAGCTAATAGGGCTGTCTCATGGTGACCTGGCGATTCTCACTGGTGGGTCAGGAATTTTGCTAAGTTAGGGAATGTTGTTGATGTCCTGTTAGTTTACAATCTGGCCCCTGGGCAGCGAGTTACTTTATTGGTCTTTACAGGGGCCTCTAGACTGCTGGTTCCCCTACGGTCTGCAGATTAGAACAGGAGGGAGGACTGAGAGGATGGGGCTAAGATGAAGCCTCGCCTGGCAGTCAACAAGGGGAGAACTAAGGGTTTCTGTTGGCAAACGGCAAGGGAGGATTGTCTCCCTATTGCCACAACTTCCACACAACGCCCCAGTAAGGGCACGTGGCAGTTGGACCTACATGCCACCTGGGTGCAGCTGAGAGAGAGCAGGCGACTGGGGTCGACCTGGAATGAAGTCCCAGCTGGACACGGGGTGGGGAGGATTGGGTGAATGTCTTCAGTTCTTCAAATGTCCGAGGGGTTTCTTGCACATGGAGCACTGCTGGTCTCAGAGTGGGTCGTGGTGCCCAGCAGAGGGAGGTCTCACACAACTGTACCCAGCATCAGGGTACCGAGTGGCAACCACTCATTCATCCTCTCACACTCACGGTAACACTCTTCTGTCGGCCCTGCTTCCCTCCTTGAGGTCCCTCCTCAGAGTGGGTGGCCACAATCTGCCATTCTCTTTTCCACCCTTGGCAGAGATTATTCCATGTTCCTCTTCTCCATAGAACTAATGACTTTTAATTATAAATTTCTAACGTGAATATTTGGTGCCATCTGAGGGCAGCTGCTGAGAGAGCTGACGGCATCTGCATTGCACATCCTTGCACAGAGCAGGTGAACTTTCCAGTAGCTAATGATGTGCCAATTCAGGGACCTCCCCTGCAGGGCCCCTGGGGGCAGTGAGTCACAGTGTTCAGTGGAGCAGGCCTAGAGTGGGTGGCATTTCTATGGAAGGCAGGCAGGCCAAGGGTCAGAAGAAACCTCAGAATAAACACTTGAAGGCCCAGACAGTAGTAATGGCCATTTCTCTTCTTGTTCTAATATTCACTTTTTTTTGGGAGGGAGCAACACCTAGTGGTGCCCAGGGCATATTCCTGGTTCTGTGCTCAGAAGTCACCTCTGGCAGTTCTCAGAAAACCACAGACAGTAATAGGGGATCAAACCAGGGTCTCAGCCAAAGCAGTAGTGCACAAGGCAAGTTGAGCAACAGGCTGCACAGGATGCTACACCTTCTATGCTATCTCTCCAGTGTGCAACACCTTCTGTGCTATCTCTCAAGTCTGCTAATATTCATTTTTCTTGCAGAGGGCTTCCAGGTAAGAGTCAGTCCCCACAGGGGCCAGCCCACCTCTGAGAAATAATACAGTCACTTGTTGAATGACTCGTAGAATAAATTACTCCATCAACCCATCAAAAAGAATTAGGGTAGAAAATTGTTAGGAAAGTCATGCATTTGCAAATGCGCTTCCCTTCCAGTTTGTATGACGGACTGGACCTCTTTAACTGCAGGGACCACCTGCTCTTCCGGCCTTGGTAGCATGTGCTGAACTCTGGAGCTTTGGAGGCTCAGTCCATGAGTGCCTATTCATCGGATCCCAATGTCTTCCTGGCCCCCAACTGACCCTTCTGGCGCTGCTCTCAAAAGGTTAACTGGTTTGGAAGAGAGAGTGGGGAAGTGAGAAAGAGAGACTGGGAAATATTTGAGTTGAGTGTTGTTCCCCTGTCCTTCAATTCAAGTAGAAACAGGACCACCCTGTGCAACCTTTTGCTCAACCACAACCTGCACAACCTGGACGTGGTGGAGTCCAGATATAGTCACAGATGTAGACTAGGCTGTCTAGGTTCATGTATCTAGGCCAGGACATTCGCACTGCAAAGTTGTCGAGCAATGCGTTTCTCAGCCCCATCGCAAAGGAGGCATGACAGGAGTGTTCCAGGCAAGTCTCAGACTTCCTTCCTCTCTCTCTCTGAAATGGCTCAAGGATTATGCTTCACGGGGTTCCCGCACATAGATTTTTTTCTCTGAGAGCCTTGCTGTCAATATGAAGTGCCAAATAACGCTCACTCTTCTCCACATTTCCCCTGAAACCTCTCAGTTGCCACCTACTTGACCAGGAAGTCTGAGCACATTAAAGAGCTGACTCATGGGCACCTGGGGTAGCTCCTGCCTTGTGGTGAGGCCGAGTGTGATCGCCAGCACTGCATGTATGCCCAAGTGTGATTCAGGCCGCTCTACTCCTTGGGGTCTCCAGCACCAAAAGAGCGTGTGTGAGCACTTCAGCCAGAATGCAAGCACCTCAAACTGGTCTATTACACACACACACACACACACACACACACACACACACACACACACACACACACACACACACAAGAGTCATCATCACAACGACCAAAAGGAAAGGGAAGGGGAAACTATTTTTCAGACAGTTTTAACTCATCATTGGGTTCAGTGATGTGTTCAGGAATTACTCCTGGCAGTATGTGGTCCAGGGAGCCAAACTGTGCCACCGCTCTAAGAAAATGGCCGCGCCATGAGGACAAACTTCAGAACGTGGCGTTCAGCTGGATGTGCACCTCGCCCCTTTTCCTGTCTCCTGCTTCAGTCTCAACAGTGGAAAAGAGCCATGTTCTCTCTGCAGGGAACTTGTGGTAATTAGAGAACTTCAGGTAGTTGCCAAAGTCTCCCTTTCTTCAGGTGGAACAGCGCCCAGCAAGTTAGAACACGGGGATTTAGCTGGTGTGGTTGGCAAGACCGGGCTTTTGTTTGAGGACTGTGCTGCCACTTCTACAGTGCAAAGCACTTGGCCATCAGAGTCCTTGAGAGGTGCACAGAGAAGGCAAGGGCCCAAGAATTATCTGATTAATTGAAAAAGTATCATTTCATGATATTTCATTGAGGCAGTGAGGGAGTCATACTCTGGCAAATGCCTTTGCTGCTATTTAGGCTGTTTCTAAAGTTTTCCTTTTTTGTAAATAATGTTGCCACTTAGATATAAAATCACTTTATATACCTTATATACCTTATATACCTTTATATGTACCTTATATATAAAATTTGTTGTTTATCTCTCCTGTGGATTTTTGCTTGTTTGGGTCATGTCGTGAATCAAACCCAGAGCCTCCACATGGGAGACAAGTGATTTGCCACTGAGCTACATCCCTAACCCCCATCTCTGCCTGCATTTTCTGACAATATTTCTAGAAGCTTCTTTCAAGCTAAAAGAATTTTGTTGGGTATTTTAAGAAATATTAAGTTACTTTCCAACCTTTGGCGGTTCATCATTAAGAGAACACCCCCCAACCTGGCCTGATGTTTCCCTGGAGTGAGAACTGGTGCTCAGACCCTCCAGCCTGGGTCCATCTACATTTCAGCAATTCCCACCAATCAACATTGACTGCGTCTCTTTTGTTGCTCCTCCACTGCTGAGCTGGGCCGTGTCCAGAGGAGGCTGGTGGCCATCTCGGGAGGCAGCTGCTTCCAGCACAATGAGGCCTTGGCAGGGAATGATAATAACAGTGCAACAGCTGGGATCTGTTCAGTGTTTGCCAACATTTTAATATTTTATGTATGTTTACATATTTATAGATTTACATCTGTATTTGAATCTATATGCACTTACATATGCATGCCAATCTATTTATGTATGTTTTAGGTAAATTATTACTTGGGAGTGTGGATGGCTTAGACTGCACCTGGGGTTGCCTAGGGCTTACTCCTGGCTCTCTGCTCAGGGACCACATCTGGAAATGCTGCATATGCCGTGTAGGAGATTGAACTGGGTTGCTGGCACTGTGCAAGGCAAGTGCCTTAACTGAACTATCTCTCTGGCACCTGGGTAAATTATTTTATTTGCAAAGGCATCTCCAGGCAGTGTATGGGATTTATATCTCCTCTACAGGAAAGGAAGCCCAGAGAGGTGAAATTATTTTCTTTGTGCCACCCAGCAAGTAAGGGACTGAGGGGGTTAGAGCAAACCGAGCCAAGAGTCCTGGGACACCCCCTTCCCTGGGTAAGGATGATGGCAAAGGCTGAGTGATGCTGAGCAGGAAGCAAGTTCAGAGGCCACTGCTGGGTTTGTTTTGTTTCTTTGTGACAAGTGTGCAGGGCAGAGGAGACTCCACAAGTCTATAGGGCAGGGGCGGGGGTGTGGGGACCGAGGAGGTTACAAGGGGTCAGGCTGGGTAATATCTGCCTGTCCAGCAGGACTTGGCACCCCAAGGTGGCCAGGTGGCCATCACAGAAGTTGTCTGTCCTCTGCGAGTTTTGCTGTCTTACAGGGTAGACTAGAGAACCCCCAAGACACTCGGGGTTCAAGACACAACTCAGAAGTGCTCTGAAAGACTTGCCCTTAGAGAGGTTCCCCAGGGACTCGCGGAGGTCCAGGAAGGAGGAGAAGTGGGAGGTACTGACAGAAAAGGGGCTGAGGACACACTCATGCTCTTCTGAGGCCCGGGAAAGAGGAGGGAAACTGTTGGCCTTACCTGCAGCGCAAGCCAGTGCTCAGGGGTTTGAACTGCCTTGACCCCTTCCCAGTAGCCTGGATGTGCCTCTGGAGCTGGACAGTGGGGCCAGTGCGGGTTCCATGGAGTCCGGCCTCCTTCCGTCTTGCCTACAGCTCCCATGAAGTGGGTTCTCTGAGGCAAGTGTCCTGGCCTCGATTGACTGATCTCCCTTCCATCAGGACTAGGTCTTCCACTACCAGGGACCGTTTTCTTTTCTGTTTGTTTTTACTAAAAGCTAAAACAAACAGTCAGGGGCTGTGCTTGGCTGTGCTGATGGAAACGCTTCCTCTTCTGCTCTGCTCAGAGATGCTGATACTGTGTAGGTATTGAAACCCAGGAATATGAGCAGTGCAACTGAGCAAACGGTTTGGTTGCTTTTCATTCATTTTCTATATGTATGTGGTGGCTTGAGGAGCTGATGGTGCTTAGGGGCTACTCTCCGCTCTGCCTCAGCTGAGGGGCAGGATGTATGAGCTCATGGGTTCCGTTCTGGCATCACATGCCCTCTCCTGGGCACTGTTTTTGGCTTCAACATTTGAACTTGGTGGAGCACGTTGAGTCCCCTAACAGATGATGCCAGTATTTGTATCGACAGGCTGCAGAGGCAGAACCTGGCTCTTTCTGGGCCTGACTGGCTGGTGAGTTTGTACTGCCCTGCAAGGGAGCAGGAAACTGGAGTCTGTACACCAACGCTGATGGCTGGCTGGCAGCAAGGCATCCTGCGACAGAGAACTGTGCCTTTAAGAAAGGTGTGGGGGGCAGAGAGATGCAGAGACAGAGAGAGAGACAGAGAGAGAAAGAGAGAGAAACTGGGGTACCTGCTATTAAGGCAGCATGGGGGTGGGCAGGAGGGGGTGGGGTACATTCGGTGGTGGAAATGGGGCACTGGTGGAGGGATGGGTGCTGGTATACTGTATTACCAAGAACCAATTATGATCACCTTTGTAATTGTATGTTTCACTGTGGTATAATAAAAAATTAAAAAAAAAATAAAAAATAAAAAAATAAAAAATAAAAAAATAAATAAAAAAAAAAAAAAAGAAAGGTGTGGGCTTGCACGCTCAGTAATCCAGGTGCTTCCAAGATGCCGTGGCCTGCCTTGACGGATCTGGCTGGAAGTTCTGGCACAACCTTGGCCACACCTGCTGCCACTTAACCGAGAACTGGTACCACGTCACAAATCTCCCACCTGCCCACCCACCAGCCCTGTCTTTCCAAGCCTGGTGTTTATAGTGATCACTCCCTAACCCTCTCTCGAGACTCTCCTTTCATGCACAAGATCCTTCTCTGTAAAAACAAGATTCTTTCTTTGTCTGTCAGCCTGTCAGCTATGCTGGGAGCAGTTGACAGTGAGGGGAAGCTGGTTTTCCAGACCCACCTTCCTAAGAGAGGATGAGAGGCCTCAGGTACTGTTTTTTTGGAGAGAGAGAGAGAGAGAGAGAGAGAGAGAGAGAGAGAGAGAGAGAGAGAGAGAGAGAATGTGTGTTTGTCCTGGCTGTAATCTATGACTCTGGAAAGAGGGTCTTGTTCTCCCACACTTCCAGCCTCCAGCACCCACCTAGTATTTATCCAGGTGCTCCCAATTTATATTCAGTGACAATCATCAAGGATGATGAAATGCAGAGTAGCAGATGGAGGCTGACAGGTCTAGGAAAGGGGCCTGTGGGGCGGAGCCCAGTTCTATGCGGCTCTTTCAGAAGCCCTTTCACCTCCCCAGCCAACCTCTCCCTGCACAAGAGAGAAACAATCCGCCCTCTCCTTCCAGCTGCCATGAGGCCAGTTAGGCTGTAGGTGGGATGTTTTCTTGTGAGGACCAGGGAGCCGAGCCAGGAGGGTGGAAGTGAGAAGGGAGCATGTTTCAGGCCCAACCCAGAAGCACGTTCCCGTTCACGAAGTCCTCCAAGCCATGCAGGCACTGCACTGAGGCCAGAGCCTCCTGCTCTGAAGACCCCTCAAACTCAAGAGGTGAGTCCTCACACCCCATGTCCGGCTGCCCTTTGAGAAGAGAGGCCTGAAGGACTTTGGGAGGGAGTCAGTGTGGAATGCCTGATTTTGCTTGTCACTTTTTACACATTTTTTCCCCAGACACCTGATCTGGGGAAAAAAGAGTGCTTCTGGGGGCAGAAGCTGAGTGACAGCATACTGATGATTTGGGGACCTCCACAGAGGGACCTGGCCATTCCGGCAGCACCTGAGTAGAGAGGTTAGGTATGAAAAGCGTTCGTGTGCTGTTGGAGTCTGCCTGGGCCTAGGGGCCAGCTTCAGTGGACCTCTCCAGCAGGGTTAGCAGGAGCCCCGCTCCTCTGGTGGCACAGGCTTCCAGGAGAGAGGGGCCAGGAACTGCCACCAGGAACCCTCGTGGCCCAGAGGCTGACCGAGCTAGTGGGGCTCCATCCCCTCACCCACATCCCCAGGCCTCATTTCTTGCCAGTCTTTCCCGGCCTCAACCCAGAGCCTGAGTTCAGCCCCTCTGCTCAGCCCCCTTGTGGTCCTTCCAGCAGGACTGTCCAAGGCTTATTAGGGTCCTGATCCTCACCAATGCCTCGTGTGGAAAGCCCTGTCCTCCCAAGCACACATCTCCACTGGCCTGGCCTCCAGCGGGGAGGCTTCCTTCTGTCCTTTGCTAGGGCAAAAAAAAAAAAAACCAGAAGAAATGAAAGAGAATCAGACCCCCTTTTTTTTTTTTGCCTGGTGTCACCCTTCCCCAAACAGGGTGTGATAAAGATGGCAAAAAGCAAAGGGAGGACATTGGAGAAACTTGAGCACAGTGTGAGTGCTTGGGGGGCCTCAAGAAGATAGCCAGTGGGGTAGCCATTGGGGGTGGGGACTTCAAGCCCTCTGCTGGATCATGTAGTGGATCATGTACTGGATCATGTAGTGGATCATGTACTGGATCATGTACTGGATCATCTGATGGATCATCTACTGGATCAACTACTAGAACATCTGCTGGTTATTCTGCTGGATCATCTGCTGGATCATCTACTGGATCATCTGCTGGATCATCTGCTGGATCATCTACTGGATCATCTACTGGATCACCTACTGGATCGCCTACTGGATCATCTACTGGATCTGCTGGATCATCTGTTGGATAATGACTGGATCATGTGCTGGATCATGTACTGGATCATCTAGGGGGCATCTGCTGGATCATGTACTGGATCATCTAAGGAGCATCTGCTGGATCATGTATTGGATCATCTAGTGATCATCTGCTGGATCATCTGCTGGATCATCTGGATCATGTGCTGGATCATGTGCTGGATCATCTATTGGATCATGTGCTAAATCATATGTTGGATCATGTGCTGGATCATGTGCTGGATCATCTACTGGATCCCCTACTCAACTCCTCTACTCATTTCCTCTGTTTGGTGCCTGGACTAGACACGCTGAGTACCCCTGAGACAGCCCCCAGGTGTAGATGTGGCTCTGTTGGACCCCCCATGAGGGAGAGACCAGGGCAGCGGAGAGGGCAAGTGCCCCCCAGATGGGAGCCCTTTGGGAGGTGAGGTGGGAGCGCAGGCAAGTGCAGCTGCTCAGCATTGCCGCCAGGCAGGAGGGAGTAAGCTGGGAGGAACGCCTGTGCGGTTTCCTGGTGTTTTTATGTGGGAGAGACAAAAACATGTTTATAGGCCAGGGAGGAGCCCAGAGAGGCAGATGACTGAGCAACTAAGAGAAAGGGGATAATTAATGGATCAGAGACCCAGGGAGGTGGGGTGGGGGATACAGGGATGAGGCAAAAAAAAAATTGGTCTTTTTGGGGAGGGGGAACACAACAGAAGTACTGTGGACATCTGTTGGCTGTGCTCAGGGATCACTCCTGGCATGTGGGGGACTATGGGGTGTGGCAGAGATGAGCCCAGGGTGAATAGGGCACAAGGCAAGTGCCCTACCCACTGTACTTTCTCCTCAACCCCAATTTTTTTTTGAAGCTGGGCCTTGGGCCTCCTGCCATAGTGCTCAGTGGCTATTTCCTGAGCTCAAGAATAACCCCCTAACAGTTGCTCTGGGATTCATTTGTGGTGCTGAGGGATAAGACTTGGGTTGCTGGCATGCAAGTGCCTTACCTGCTGTGTATCTCTCTTGGCCTCAGGATGCAGTTAAAAAATAAAAGTTTCAGGGCGGAGGCGATAGCCCAGCCGGATAGGGCGTTTACCTTGCATGTGGCCAGCCCATGCTGGCCCGGGGTTTGATCCCGACATCCCATATGGTCCCCGAGCACCGCCAGGGAGTAATTCCTAAGTGCAGAGCCAGGAGAAACCCCTGAGCATTGCCGGGTGTGACCCAAAAAAGCAAAAAGAAAAAAAAAATAAAATTAAAAAGTAAAAGTTTCCTTGAACTAGAGATGGGAGGAGGTAGGCAGAAAGGAGAACCAGGACCCGCCCTGTGGCCTTTGCCCACTGTGGAGTGGAGGGGAAAGTCCCTCCCAGCTGCTGTGCCACAGGGAGGGAGGGAGAGTAGCTGTGGGGTGTTGGGAGACGCTGATCAGCCTCAGCGGTGCAGGCACGAACAAAGTGATGTGCTGGTACCCACAGGCGGGAGCCTCTCGCTGAACTAGGCAGCCATAGGCGCGGTTTAACCAGAGTTTGCATGTTCACCTCCCACCTCTGAGAACCCCAGAGGCCCCGCATGGGTTCTTCCCCCACCCTATAATGAGAGCATGTTGGGCAAGCCTGGAAACTCTGGAGTTTCCCCTTTCTGGGTGGTCGGAGTGCTAGAACCTTGTTTGCCCAACTTAGGAGTTGGTAAAGGTTGGGAGGGAAGGGCCCCCTCTCCCTGCTCTTCCTGGGAGAGGCAGAGTGTTATGAAGGGCCTCAGAGGGGCACAGCCAAGGCAAAACAGACTCCCCAAGACCCATGAAATGGACTCCTTGGCACTTAGAATCCAGTGGGAAATGGTGGGATCTGGAGCCCTGCCCAGATCTGAAGTCTGTGGGGCTCTGCTTAGGCCACTTTATCCTCTGGCCTCAGTTTACCCTTCCTTTCTTTTAGGGTCACATCCAGCGGTCCTCAGGCCATATACACAACAGTCACTCCCATCTATGCACACAGGAATTACTCCTCAGTGCAAAGAACATCATACCTTGTACCTGGTATTGAACTGGGTTGGTTGCATGCGAGGCAAGCACCTTCCCTGCTGTGCTGTTGCTCCGGCCCCTTAGTTTACCCTCTTTAAGAGTATTTTCTGACCAGTTGAGACAAGGGACACTCCAGCTCCAGCTGAGCCTCTCAAACAGCAGCATGGGAAGAACACTCTCCCACATCCACCGACCCCCCGCCAGCAATGTTGGGAATCTATAGATGGCAGGTAGGACCCCACCAGCTTGGTGCCTTGTGACACCACACACGTCAACCCTCTGCCTACCCTCCAGCCCTTCAACTGCAGCCCACACAGTCTTCCTGCTGCTCCTTGATACAGGATCCTGTCACCTCACAAGCTTCTGTGGCTGCTGTCTCCATGTGCGCGCTTCAGACAGAGGTTGCAGAGCAGAGGTCGTGTGCAGACACTCCGGAGCAAACCCGAGCAGAACCAGCACAGCCTGGCTCCCGGCTGCTGGCTGCTGGCGCTCTGTCCCCTGCAGGAATGTGGGGCGGATTGAGCCTGTTTCCGTGGCAGCGTGGGTGGCTGTGGCAGCATCTGCTTCCCCACGCAGCTCCGTGAGTCATGGCCACCCACGCTCACCCTTGGCACCAAACAGCCCTTGGGGACAGTGGGTTTGTTCACAAGAACCGCCGGAGCTCTCTGCACTGCCTGGTGGGTGCGTGGTGCACGCCCCGGCTCTGCCCTGTGCAGATATGCAGGGCGCCGGCTCCCCACGCAGAAGCCAGCAGCTCTCTCCACTCTGGAGAACTATGAACTCTACTGCAGCCAGGCAGCACAGTGATGCTGTCTGTTGAGGCTGCTGTGAGCCTCTTGGGTCTGGGGGCGGTCCAGCGCCCCAGCCAGGCCTGCCACACTCTTTTCACTGTCCTGTGATCAGCTGCCAACTGCACGACCACCTTGCCACTTCAACCATACCAGAGTTCCTGCTGTTTCCCTTTTCAAAGGCATCTGCATCCCTTTGGGCAGTGCCTCAGACTGGGCGCTGTTGTCCCTGAAACTTGCTCTTCCTGCCTCCTTTCCCTGTCTGCAAGCCTGAGTTCCTCCTGTGCTCGTCAGGACCATAGCAGGTCCATGGGGGAACTCCCTGGTCTAGCCTTGCCTTCAGAGGCAAGGGTCAGTGAAAGGCGCAAGTCCCCAACCCTATTTGACATACCACCCCCTTTTCAGAAAAAAAGAAAAAAAAAATCACTCAACCTCTCGGAAACCTGTGTTAACAAAGAGAAAGTCGACCCTGGTTGCGCCAGGGCCGTCTACCCATCTCCTTCATTCCAGCTGGCCCTGAGTATCACCACTTGGAGAAACAACATGGCGGGGCCCTGCTCCATCTCTGACATCATGTATGATCCTCTGCAACACAACCAGCCATGACCCTGAGCTCAAAGCTGGAAGTAAGCCTTGAGCAACACCCATTGGGACCCAAACGAAATGCACATTCTCGGGCTCCACTGGATATGCACTAAGTGACAAACTTGGAGGTGAGGGGACAAATGCCCCAGGGGTGCAAGGTCTAAGTGGACGGAGCGGAGGGATGGAGGCGGCGGGCATGCTCTGTCCACACAACACAGCATGCAGGCGGCGTAAAGGGCACATCCTGGACCTCTGTCCACACACTGCCAAGACCTCTCTTTCTGTGTGAACAACTGGGGGATTTAGGTAGCAAAGACCCCAACTGTTCTAAATGGAGCAGCTTTATTTTCCTAAAACCGTGTTCGTCCCTCCAGATTCTTTGCCTCCCATGGAAAAGCCGGTGTGTTTTTCCTCTGTGGAAAGGACAGCATGACCTCACCTCCCACAAACAGCGCCTTGGGGTAAAAGGAGTCCCACCACTCTGCGTCAACAGCCCCGCCCTTGTGCCCCCTCCTGAGAGCTGAGCCTTCCAGCACAGCTCGACAGAGGGGCGGAGAGGCGTATTAATCAAATCAGTGTATATCACACTTTCTTTCTTTTTAATTGAGGTAATGTGGTTGAACAACTGTTTCCATATTGTTGTTTTATCCTGGCAATGCTATTTTGCCACCCCCTCCACCAGACATTCTTACCTTTCCCTGTCCTGACGGTTCTTCTCCACCTGCTCCCCTCGTAGCCTCATCTCACACTACCACTGTCCATACCTCAGTCTGTTTCCTTTGGGGACCGTCTCATCTCTTGCCTTGTTTCTTTAGACTTTAAATGAGCAAAGTCATTCTGTATTTGTCTGTCTCTTCAGTTCACTTCAGTTGTAATCCATCTAGGTTACAGCAAACTGCATAATATCATAGCTGAATAGCATCAGATATATACTTGTATGTGTGTGTATACTGTTTTGTTATTCACTCATTCCATTTATCTGTTCATCTGTCTCATTATTTATTTGTCTCATTATCTATTCATCTACTTCATTGTCCCTTCATCTGTTTTGGGCACTTGGTTGTTTCCAGACCTTGGCCATTATGAACCTTGTCTTCGATGAACATTGGTGTGCATTTTCCCTGTGGGTTTGTGTCCTTAGCGCAGATGCCAGGGAGAGGAACAGCTAGGTCTTAGGAAGGTTCTATTCTTAATTTTCTGAGAAATCTCCACACTTTTTCAGAGGCAGAGCCAGACAGCAGTGTCACCAACAGTGAATGAGGGTCACTTTTTCATCACATCCCTGCCAACATGGGTACTTGAGTAGTTTGTATTCTTGTTTGATGTGAGCTGCTCTTACTGGTGTGAGGCGTTACTGCATTTGTCTTTTTGATTTGCATTTTCCTGGTCATCAATAATTGTTCATTGGCCTGTTTTCATCTCGATGTGTTCTTTGAGGAGGTGTCTGCTGAGCTCCGCTTCCTGTTTTTGTTGGGATTGTTGGTTTATTTGTTGTTGAGCCCTGTGAATGCTTTATGTATCTTTGTCCTCTGCCTGCTGGGTAAACATTTTCTCCCATTAGTGTGTGTGTGTGTGTGTGCACGTGTGCAGGCGTACAGCGTGAACAACACACTTTTGCCCTCCCCTACCCCACCACATCATTTGTGAACCTGTATGCCAGATCCCAGTAAATGGCCCCAAGGCCCACTCTTCAGGGAATGTCCAGGCTTATTCAGAATAGATTAAGTTCTGCCTTAGGGACAAACAACCCCAACTTCTCAGGTTCACAGTAACAAAAGCTGCCTTCTCTTGCAAATGTTTCGTATCTAGTCAATCTGTTCTGTATAACAAGATCAAACAGGCTCGGGGAGCTTTAGAAGCCTGGTCTTCTGCAAGGGGGAAACAGCTGGACAGCCAGACCTTTCACTGGTACCTCACTGGGCACGTGGTCCTAGGGCTCCATTTAACTTCCAAAGGCCAAAAGTGTACAGGAAAGGAGAGAAAAATGGATACAATACAGTCAGAGAAGAAAGTTTACTCCACTGACACCTGCCACTCCCTATTTATTGTCCCCTACATAAGTAAGAGCACTCGCTGTGTGTCTGGAAGTTGGCCAGCCCTTGGGATGCAGTATTGCCAAGGCAACAGCTCTTTCATGACCCAGGAAGTCCCTGAAACATCAAATCCTATCTGAATGGTACCTGCTAGAGGTTGTGTCACTGTTGTCCGTTTTCCACAGCTGAAGGAAAGTTTTCAGAGTCCTACTCTCCTTGGAGGTATCCCCCTGCTGCATTCTTAAGGCTAACACAGTACCTGATGGGCTGAGGCTAGTTTTGCTTAACATGTGATGCTAGTGTGTAGCACTTGAATGTGGGTTAATTAATACAAATTGCAGCCCCATGTTAAATGAATGGTTGGACATAAATAGCTATTGACTTGTTTTGATGTTGGTGGGCCCCCAGGGGTGGCTTATATGAGGCAAGCAGGAAAGACAGTCGCTTTCTCCCTAGAACTGATAATGTGTGCAATGAGCCCCTGCATGAGGGGCCAGAGCCCCACCAAGGCCATGAGGTGGCCATCAAGCCACATCTGACATCCGCTTGGTCTTCTAGACATGGGAGTTGATCTCCACTGATAGATCAGTGACCTTAGCTGGCACTGATGGAGTGGCACAGACAAGTAAAGGGGAAGGGAGAGGAGTTTATTGGTGTGCTCCCAGGCAGATCCCACCAGCCTCTGGTGAGGCTCGGGTAGAGCCTCACCAGAGATTGAGCAAGATTCTTAAGCCATCTTGGGTGAGAAAAGGAAACCAAGACTAGAGGAACCGATAGAAAAAAGATTCACAATTACCGAACAGACAACAAGAGGTAATCGGGATGAAGCCAGAAGAAACAACATACGGATCATTGGGGTCCCAGAGGCCAAGAAGAAAACCCTGATGAAGAAGAAAATGTCAAAGCCATAATTGCTGAGAAGTTCCTGGAACTAAAGAACGCTTGCCTCAAGATCCAGGAGGCCCGTAGGATACCAGCTAAAAGAAACCCCAACAAGAATACTCCAAGACACATCTTAATAAAAATGACAAAAACTATAGATAGAGATAGAAAACTGAAAGCAGCAAGATCAAAGAAGGAAATCACACACAAAGGAACATCTCTAAGATTTACAGCAAACTTCTCTGATGAAACACTCCGAGCCGAAAACAATGGTGGGATATTGTGAAAAGGCTCAATGAACTGCAGGCCATACCAAGAATTCTTTACCCAGCCAGACTCACATTCAGATATGAAGGAAAGATACACAACTTCATGGATAAGCAACAACTCAGGAACTTCATGGACTCAAAACCAACTTTAAAAGAAGGACTGAAGGGTCTACTGTAATATGACCAAACCCATAAGCACAACAAGCACAAACAGAAAGATGACACAAAATCCGATGACAATAATATCTCTCAATGTCAATGGTCTAAATGCACCAATTAAGAGACACAGAGTAATAAAATGGATTAAAAAAATTGAACCCAACATTCTGCTGTCTACAAGAAATGCATCTGAATAATCAGAACAAACACAGACTCAAAGTCAAAGGGTGGAAGACCATTCTCCATGCAAACAACTCCTCCAAAAAGGCTGGTGTGGCCATATTAGTATCAGATAATATAGACTTCAGGCTGAAAAAGGTTAGAAGGGACAACGAAGGCCATTTCTTATTACTTAAGGGGTATGTACACCAGGAAGAAATTACACTATTAAACATATATGCACCCAACGAGGGGCCAGCAAAATATAGAAAACAACTGCTAAGAGACCTCAAAGAAGACATTAACAGTAGCACAATAATAGTTGGAGACTTCAACACTGCTCTATCAACGATGGATAGATCAACAAGACTGAAACTCACTAAGAAAATATTGGCCCTCAAGGAAGAAATGGAAGAAAGAGAGCTAGTGGATATATACAGGGCTTTTCATGCCAAAAAAGCTGAAAACACATTTTTCTCTAGTGCACATGGAACATTCTCCAAGATAGACCACATGCTGAACCACAAAGCATACCTCAATAAAATAAAAAAGATAGAAATTGTGTCAGCTATCTTTTCAGACCATGATGCACTGAAAATGGAAGTTAACCGTACACAGAAACAGGGAGTCAAACCAAACACCTGGAAATGAACAGCTCACTCCTGAATAACAAATGGGTCATAGAAGAAATTAAACAGGAAATCCAAAGATTTCTGGAAACAAATGAAAATGAAGACACCAACTATAAGAACTTGTGGGACACAGCAAAAAGCCGTGTTAAGAGGGAAGTTTATAGCTCTGCAAGCATACATCAGAAAACAAGAAAGGGCCCACATAAATAACCTGACTACACAGCTGAAGACATTAGAAAAAGACCAACAAAATGAGCCCAACCCAGGCAGAAAAAAAAGGAAATAATAAAATTTAGAGAAGAAATCAATGAGTTGGAAACCAAAAACAATCCAAAAGATTAATGAAACCATTGGCATGACTTGTAAGGACAGGGAAAGAGAAAACCCAAATAAACAGAATCAGAAATAAAAAGGGTGACATCACAACAGAAATCACAGATCCAAAAGATCATCAGAGATTACTTTGAGAGCCTGTATGCCGTGAAACATGAGAATCTAGAAGAAATGGATCAATTCCTGAAGTCCTATAACCTCCCACGGCTGAAACAAGAAGACCTCCAATACCTGAATAAGCCTATCACGATTGAGGAAATAGAAACAGTAATTAAAAAGTCTTCCCAAACACAAAAGCCCAGGTCCAGATGGATTCCCTAGTGAACTCTACCAAACCTTTTTTTTTTTTTTTGCTTTTTGGGGTCATACCCAGCGGCCGCTCAGGGGTTACTCCTGGCTCTGCACTCAGGAATTACTCCTGGCAGTGCTCGGGAACCATATGGGATGCCTGGGATCGAACCCGGGGGCGGCACAGGCCGCCGGGGGGGTGCAAACCGCCCTACCCGCTGGGCTATTCCCTCCGGCCCCTCTACCAAACCTTTAAGGAGGGACCTACTGCCAGTCCTTTTCAAGCTCTTCCAGGAAACAGAAGAAACAGAAACACTCCCAAACAGCTTCTATGAGGCACATATCACCCTGATACCCAAAGCAGGGAGAGACAACACAAAAGAAAGAAAACTACAGACCAATATCCCTGATGAACATGGATGCTAAGATCTTCAACAAAATACTAGCGAACAGAATCCAAAGACTCATCAAAAAGATAATACATCATGACCAAGTAGGATTCATCCCGGGAATGCAAGGATGGTTCAACATTCGCAAGTCAATCAACATAATACATCATATCAATAAAAAGAAAAAATAAAAACCATATGATCCTATCAATAGACGCAGAGAAAGCATTTGATAAGATCCAGCACCCGTTCATGATTAAAACCCTCCAGAATATGGGAATTGAAGGGACTTTCCTCAAGATAGTTACAGCCATCTACCAAAAGCCCACAGCGAGCATCATTCTAAATGGGGAAAAGTTGAAAGCCTTCCCCCTGAGATCAGGGACAAGACAAGGTTGCCCACTCTCACCCCTTTTATTCAATATAGTACTGGTAGTACTTGCCATAGCAATCAGAGAAGAAAAGGACATCAAGGACATCCAGATAGGCAAGGAAGAAGTCAAGCTATCATTATTTGCAGATGACATGATATTATACCTAGAGAACCCTAAACTCTCTACCAAAAAACTCCTAGAAACAATAGACGCGGTATAGTAGAGTGGCAGGATACAAAATCAACACCCAAAAGTCGGTGGCTTTCCTATATACAAATAACGAAAGAGAAGAAAGGGATATTAAGGAAACTATTCCATTCACAATTGTGCCACAGAAAATCAAATACCTAGGAATCAACCTACCCAAGTGTGTAAAGGACCTGTACAAAAGAAAACTACAAGACACTGCTCCAAGAGATAAAAGAGGACACAAGGAAATGGAAACATATTCCCTGCTCATGGATGGGGAGAATCAACATTGTCAAAATGGTAATACTCCCTAGAGCTCTGTACAGATTCAATGCAGTCCCTATAAGGATACCCATGACATTTTTCAAAGAAATTGACCAAATACTCCTGAAATTTGTATGGAGCAATAAACCCCCCAAGGATAGCTAAAGCAATCCTCGGGAAAAAGAAGATGGGAGGCATCACCTTTCCCAACTTCAAACTGTACTACAAGGCAGTAGTAATTAAAACAGCATGGTATTGGAATAAAAACAGACCTGTGGACCTATGGAATAGAATTGAGTATCCTGACACCCAACCTCAAACACATGATCATGTAATCTTTGATAAAGGTGCAACGAGTCTAAAATGGAGTAAAGAAAGCCTCTTCAACAAGTGGTGTTGGGAAAACTGGGCAGCGACATGTAAAAAAATGAATTTGGACCTGTGTCTAACACCATGCACAAAAATCAGATCAAAATGGATTAGATATCTCAATATCAGACTTGAATCCATAAAGTACATTGAAGAAAATATAGGAAAAACCCTCCACGACATTGAAGCTAAAGGCATCTTCAAAGGTGAAACATTACTAACAAAGCAACTAGAAGAAAAGATAAACATATGGGACTACCTGAGACTAAAAAGCTTCTGCACCTCAAAAGAAACAGTGACTAAGATACAAAAGCAGTCCACAGAATGGGAAAGAATATTCACCCAATACCCATCTGATAAGGGGTTAATATCCAGGATATATCAGGCACTGGTAGGAACTTTACAAGAAGAAAACAAACAACCCCATCAAAAAATGGGGAGAAGAAATGAACAGAAACTTCAGCCAGGAAGAAATTCAAATGGCAAAAAAACATGAAAAAATGCTCATCATCACTAATCATCAGAGAGATGCAAATCAAAATAACAATGAGATACCACTTTACACCACAGAGATTGGCACATATTCAAAAGAGCAAGAACAACAAGTGCTGGCATGGATGTGGGGAAAAGGGGACACTCATCCATTGTTAGTGGGAATGCCGGCTGGTACAGCCTTTCTGGAAAACAATATGGACATTCCTCCAAAGACTAGAAATTGAACTCCCATTTGACCCAGCCATACCACTCCTGGGAATCTACTCTGGGAAACCAAAAATACGCAGCGGAAACACCATCCCTACTTTTATGTTCATAGCAGCATTATTCACAATAGCCAGAATCTGGAAGCAACCAGAGTGCCCTAAAATCGATAACTGGATAAAGAAGCTTTGGTACATCTACATAATGGAATACTATGCAGCTATTAGGAAAAATGAAGTTATAAAATTTGCCTATAAATGGATGGACATGGAGAAGATTATGTTGAGCGAAATTAGCCAGAAGGAGAGAGACAGACACAGAATGACTGCGTTTATCTGCATAACATAAATATATGTACATATTAAGATACCAATATTCAAGGTCAAGTGAAACATATCTCAGGAGGTCTTGTCAAAGGTGGAAATTATCACAAATGTGTGGGAGTCAGAGGCTAGGTAAGACAGAAAATGGAACAGTGTGCTAACAATTGTCGAGGGTACTAATGCCAACCTACAACTGAGCATTAAATAGAGGCAAAAAGGTACACATGACAAACCTTTAATGTATGTTCTGTAATCCATAGTATGGAGGGGAAGGAAAAGAGAAAGAGAGAGAAACGGGAAAGAAATAAAGAACCTGCCATGGAGCAGGGCTGGGGGAGGGGGAGGGAACCGGGGACATTGGTGGTGGGAGATGGGCACTGGTGGCGGGATGGGTGCTGGAACACTGTATGACCAAATCCCAAATATGAACTTTTTAATTGTATATCTTTGTAATTGTAAAAATAAAAAATTAAAAAAAATAAATGAAAGTTCCTTTAGAAAAAACAGATAATCCCCATAAAAATAAACAACCCTGAGTTCATAAAATTAAAAAAAAAGACTAGAGGAACCATTGCATTTGGTCCAGCTCCGTTATCTATAAGGTGGTCAATGTGGAGAAGCACAGAATGTGGCCTGGTAGCTTCCTGGCACCAGGTGGGTCATGAGTCCTGTCTTCCATGCTGGGGGGCAAGATGATCTCTGATTCTGGGAATGTTGCTATCTCATCAGCCCATTGCCGTTTGGTTCCGATTACTGTTTTGTCCACTTGAACCTTACACCCACCACCAGAGATTTCTCTAGGACCCATAGGCTCAGGCTGGAGCGAGGAACTGCTCTTTGCAGCAAAGGAAAAGAACAGTCATACATCTTACCCAGGTCTTGTGAGTTCTTTGTCTTCCTTGTGGAAAAGAATTTTAGGAGACAAAGCGGGCTTCTCCAAAGGCAAAAGAGAACCTGTTATAGTCTTTAAGGCTGCCTGGTGGGGAAGGTAGCACCTTTGAAGGGCAACAGGGGGCCCCTCATCTTCCCTAGCAGGGAAGGGTGGAAAGGAGCTGAACCAGAACCTTCCCCTGCAGACAGGGACAGAGCTCAGTATTTGCCCTGAAGTTTGCAAGGGACCACGACAAAAGCTTCCAAGTTGGCAAAGCACATTGGAAGCCACTCCATCTCGAGGACCCAAAAGACAGGGCAGGGGCAAGTTAATGATCTGGATTCTCCATCATTCAGCTCTGTCTACCAGCAGCCTCTCTGGCCTTCTCTCTTTCACCGACCTGCCTTCCCCCACATGGAACCATTCCCTCACCAGGGACTACTTTCAGTCTGGCAGATATTCCTGAGTGCTCAGACTTAATGTTGGGGATTTCTGGGTGTGTAAGACAAAGTCAGAGGATCTTGCTGCACAATGGAGTGACCCTGTGCTTTTCCCTTCCTACCCAACTGGCCCACCTCTGCCCCCCATTCATGAAGCCCCTGTCCTACTCTGACTCCTGGCTTACTGAGCATTAAGCTAAGGGTTGCACTCACACATTCCTTTTTCACATCAGAAAGATTCTAGCAACATACACATATTCTAGGTATACAAATTACACCTAGAAGGAAATTAAGGTGTACTAACATTTTAAGAGGTTATAGAAATTGTCTGAAGTTACACCATAAAAGTTACACCTGGATACCCAACTGGTATCCAGTTGACAGACATGTTTGAGACAGAGCTGCTACTGGCTCTCACTGTGCCTAGCCGCTCATGAGGCGCCTGGGAGGGATGGCAGGTTCTAGCCCTGGCCCGCCACCCCAGCAGAGCCTCACAACAAGCCAGACGACCCCCCACTCCATGAGGGGCCTCCATTTTCCACATCCGATTTCCCCCTTGTCTGAACTCCACCCAACAGACCAGCCTATCACAGCCCGGCTTGCGCGGCAATAAATGCTGGATTTAGAGATGACTACAATAGTATGCTACCCGCACAGCAGAGCCTGGCAAGCTACCCGTGTCATATTTGATATGCCAGATACCAGTAACAATCATAGACCTCATTCCCATGACCTGATGGAATGGTTTGAGGCTCTTTATGTTCCTGGACCAAGCAGGTGTCCTTGGGCTCTACTTGCATGAGACAGATCATATGGAGATGTTACTGGTGTCTGCTCAAGCAAATCAATGATGAACGGGAAGACAGTGATACAGTGATACCCAACTGGTATCCAGGCCTGTCTTAAGATCCAGGTTCTTCCTACTGGACTGTGTTGCCTTCTCCCATACTTGACAGTTCACTATCTACTCTCAGAACAGGAAAACCTAGTAACTACTTATTAAAACATTATAGGGGCTGGAGAGATAGTAAGGCAGGCAGGGCTCTTGCCTTGCACGCAGCCAACCTGGGTTTGATCCTGGTACCCTACATGGTCCCCAGAGCACCACCAAGAGTAATTCCTGAGTGCAGAGCTAGAGTAACTCCTGAATTTCTCTGGATGTGGCCCAAATCCTGCCCCTTTCCACTATCAAAATTTAAATTAAAAATATTTTTAAGAAGTCTTCAGGGACATGAAGATCAATGTCCTCTCTTATTCCCGAGCTCAAAAGCCTGGATCTTCAAGTAATAGCTTTCTTCAGGGGGATAGGAGAAGCCTGTTCTGATTCCCAGCCTGCCTCAACCCCAGTCCCCCAACGGTGCCCTCCCCCCACACCCCCAAAACCCTGGTAAATAGGGTAGTTTGATGCATAGGCTGTGTCCCTCCCACTCACCAGAAGTCATTTGTGGGAGTCGTGCATACCATAGAGAGGGAGCTTCCGATTTGTGCCCCAGAGGGGATCTCAGTGTTGAAAAGGAGGTTTTCACTCTGTGTATACTATCAGTGTAACCCATGGGTTCTTGCAGCCTACAGTACCCTGGCAAGGGAGATGACAAATGTCCGTGAAGGTGACTCAAGGGTCACATCAGGTGAATGGAAGGTCAGGAGAGCCACATGGTTGCCATGTGATTGCAAATCTGTGCACATTCTCAAACTTTCTTAGAAACGAACCAGACCCCTGCGTCAATCTCAATGGTTCTTGTTTTGTTCTGCTTTAGGGCAACTGTCGAGATTTAGCTTCTGATCTCTCATTCTCCCTTATCCATCCACATGACCTGTGTCATAGGTATGGGGAGAGGAAGCTGGGGAAAATGTAGACAGAACTGCTGGGATGCTCCACTCGGGGGACCCAGATAGTCCAGGCTCCAGTACCCGCTTCCCTGAAGAGTACCAACACTCCCTGGCCACCACTTGTCCACCAGTTTTCTGCAGCACCTTTGGACCCAGCTTGGTGAGATTATCAAGCTCGGCTCATGCAGTGGGAAGGGGCTGAGGTGGAACAAGGAGCCCAGAAAGAGGCCAGGAGGCAGCAGGCACATGTCAGGGAAGCCTCTGAGCTGGCCTGGGGTAAGGAGGGAGCCTGGACCAGGAAGAATTACTGGGCAGGTTACAACAGTGAGTGCTCATGTGGTATGAGGCAAGGAACACTGTAGGTAAGAATTTTTACATTTCATTTTCATAGCTGTGAGCTCCCAGCCACCACACCCAGCAACCGGAAGAGAGACATTCCAGACCCACAGCTGTGCTGGCACGTGGCTGCTCTGCAGTCGCGCGACATTCTTAGACAATAATGGAAGTTAGGACTAGGTCATTCCCAGGATTTTTCACATTTATACACTGTAATGATCATTTTCCTGCACGGCAGAGCCTGGCAAGCTACCCGTGTCATATTTAATATGCCAAAAACCAATAACAGTTATAGAACTCATTTCCATGACCTGAAGGATTGGTTTGAGGCTTTACGTGTTCCTAGAGCAAGCAGATGCCCTTGGGCTACACAGCATGGACAGGATGTATGGAGATGTTACTGGTGCCTGCTCGAGCAAATCGATGAAAATGGGAAGACAAGTGATACAAGTGATTTTCTTTCTTAAAAATTTAAATTATGTTTTGGTCCTCCCAAGTGGTACTCAGGGGTCTGGGGGAGAGGCACCTTGAAAATTTCTGCTAACTTGGGGCTGGAGCGATAGCCCAGCGGGTAGGGGCGTTTGCCTTGCACGCGGCCGGCCTGTGCCGGCCTGGGTTCGATCCCCGGCATCCCATATGGCCCCCGAGCACCGCCAGGAGTAATTCCTGAGTGCAGAGCCAGGAATAACCCCTGAGCATTGCCGGGTGTGACCAAAAAAAAAAGCAAAAAAAAAAAGAAAATTTCTGCTAACTAGGCTAGAGGGTCAGTGCTCAGCTCTGAGGAGCTGCTCAAGCCCTGAGGTATCAGGGGCATCAGGTCATACTTAGTGGTGCTCAGGTGGTACTCAGACTTTGATGGTGTACACCAAAGTCTCATGGTAGCTGGGATCAAAGTGGGGTCAAGCACATGCAAGGCCTGTGCCCTAAGCCCTATACTATCTCCCCAGATTTCATTTTTCTTTTTAACCATTTATATAAGGGCCACATTCAGGAGTGTTGGAACTGTGGTGCCACAAGGGTTACATCCAGTGCAGTTAAGGGACCACACAGGGATTAAACTCTGGGTCTTGTGGGTGCTAGCTAGATATGGGCTCTGCTGCCTGAATTAGCTCCCCAACCTCCAGCTGTGGATCTGATGTCTCATCCATAACTCAGATTTTTTAAAACTTTATTAAAACACTAAGGTTTACAAATGTCTTCACAGTATAGTTGTCACAAGCATTAATTGTTCATCACCACTCCCACCACCAGTGTGCCCTATTGCCACCAAAGTCCATTGCCTTATGCCCACTTCCCCATCCCTGTGCCAGCTCCCCTAGCTGGCTCCAATCACATTGATCTTTGCAACATTTATATGGGAAATGTTTTGATAAGGACCTGACCTTAAGCTGGGTTGTTATGTTAAAATGGCTCACGGCTACTTTGTGGCTGCATACCCCAGGAAGGAGCTGTAGCATTTGTGCCTCTGGTCATTCTCCCCAGAGATTTACTCATGAGTCCTGGTTAATGGTTGGTGATGAATGGCATCTGCATAGCTTGTGAGTACAATCACTGGGTCATTGGAGGTGGACGGTGAGGATCAGAAGAGGGGCCTCATTCCCCACTCAAAGTCCTGCACGTGCACTCACAGTGACCTGGTATTTACTGACTTCTGAAGGTGTATTGAGACTGGCCAGGGATGGAGCCTGTTCCCCCTCTTGGAGCTTCATGGTCAGCTTGGTGCAGGAAGGAGCTGTATCGTTTGTGCCTCTGGTCAGTCTCCCCAGAGATTTACTCATGAATCCTGGTTCATGGTCAGTGGTGAATGGCATCTGTACAGCTCATGGGCGCAACCACTCTGAAGCTATAATGGAACTGGCCAGGACCGGAGGTTTAGAAACTGGAGTTTGACATCCAAGTTTTAGTATAATGATAAATCTCTAATGATTCCAATAACAATAATGTAATTCTAAACACCCTAGAAATAACAAGAGTAAGATACTGCTGAGTGGCAGAAAATTAATAATGAGTTACTGAAATTTCACCAGCTCTGTAAAATAAAGCACCTGGGAGCCAGGGTTGTGACTTATTGGTAGAACACATCCCTTGCACATGAGACCTAGGCTGAAAACAAAAGGGAAAGGAATGAATAAAGTAAGCATTCTAACACAAGTTTATGTCAGTTCAACTCCCCCCCACCCACCCTTAGGACACCATCCTTGCAGACATGGCTAGTACAGAGGCATCACCTAAACTTGGTACCACTTAATACTCCCTTAGCTCCCATTGATTAGCTTGAGGGTGACTGAGATATGAATCAAGGCAGCCCCAGCAGGACCCTTCTCAGATCTCTTTGGACCTGGGACCTGTGCCATCCGACAGTGCACACCCAGGCACTCTGCTGACCTGTCCATGCCCACAAACGCCCCCTCCCATGCCTCTCTGCTCTGATTTAGTACTGAAACACTCTTTGATGGATTCTCCAGCATAGTCTGTTAAGCAACCAATTGGCAGGGTCTAGAGAGGATTAATGTGCCATTGATAATCTAATCCCTTCTTCTATTTCACTTCCATCTAGTTCTTATTCAAAGCCAAAAGACCAAGAATGCTCCAGTCATTTTCTTCACTGGGTTTCATTCACACAACTTCTTTCATAACAGTCAAAAGATTCCTATTTCATTTCAAGGCAAAAGGCTTCCTTTCAACCCAGCTGCTCTCTCCCCAACCTCTAGAATCTTTCCTGTATTCAGAGCTTCTCAGTAGCCCCTTTGATAATACATACCTTAGCAAATTTCAGCTAAACCCCTGAAGCTAGAAGTTAGGTGAACTTAGCCTATACTGTCTTTTCAAAGAAATACACTGATTTTTTTTTTGCAATCATAAGCTTTATTCTGATTTTGACATCAGTGTCACTTTGGATGGGTAATGAAATATTGTTTCTTTTTAAAAAAATTTTTATACCACTGTGAGACATACAATTACAAAGGTGTTCATAATTGGTTCTTGGTAATACAGTATTCCAGAACCCATCCCTCCACCAGTGCCCCATCACCACCAATGTACCCACACCCCCTCCTGACCACCCCCAGACTGCCTCAATAGCAGGTACCCCCTTTCTCTCTCTGCATCTCTCTCCCTCTTCTTTTTACACATTGCGGCTAGTCCTGCAGATATTTAGGGTTTATCATGTAAGTCTCTTTGTGTATATTCAATGGTGAGTTCTAGTCTGACATTACCGTTTCCCACATTTAGTACAACACTGGTATATATTTATATCCCATTAATGAATGCAGTCATTCTGTATCTGTCCTTTCCTTCTGACTAATTTCACTCAGCATGATAGTCTCCATGTCCATCCATTTGCAGGTAAATTTCATAATTTCATCTTTTCTGACAACTGCATAGCACTCTATTATGTAGATATACCACAGTTTCTTTAGCCAGTCCTCTGTTCTCGGGCATTTAGGTTGTTTCCAGATTTTAGCTATTGTGAATAGCACAGCGATGAACAAAGAAGTACAGATAGTGTTTCTGCTATGTGTTTTTGGGTCTCCAGAGTATATTCTCAGGAGTGGTATTGCTGGGTCAAATGGGAGCTCAATATCTAGTTTTCAGAGAAATGTCAATATTGTTTTCCAAAAGGGCTGGACCAATCGGCACTCCCACCAACAGTGGATGAGAGTTCCTTTCTCCCCCCCCCCACATCCACCCCAGCACCGGTTGTTCTTGCTGTTTTGGATGTGTTCCAGTCTCTGTGGTGTGAGATGACACCTCCTTGTTGCTTTGATTTGCATCTCCCTGATGGTTAATGATGAGTAGCACTTTTCATATGCCTTTTGGCCATTTGAATTTCTTCTTTTTGGAAGCTTCTTTTCATTTCTTCTCCCTATTTTTTGATGGGGTTGACTGTTTTTTTCTTGTGAAGTGCTACCAGTGCCTGATATATCTTGGATATTAACCCCTTGTCAGATGGGTATTGGGTGAATATTCTTTTCCACTCTGTGGGTTTAGACTGACTTTTTTAATATCAAAGTATATTTAGCTATTTTTGTGTTGTGCACTTATCTAGTAAAGTAGAAACTCTTGGAAGAGTTAAATGTCTTTATAACCCTTGGCTCATTAGCAAATATTCAACAAATATAAGTTCAACACATAAGTAAATCATGTAATCATGATTCTTATTTCATATACAAAATGTAATATTTAAAATGTTATATAAAATCTCACAAGTAATATGTTAGTAATTCAACTATCATGAAACTGAGAAGACCAGTAGGATGCATTCAGAGGTATATTTTCTGTTAGGGCACTTTCAAATGGACCTTAGCATTAATAGAGGACAGAAATAATGGGTACCTTCATTTTGGCCAAAACCTACCCAACTACCAACAGCCTGTTCTCATTTCTTATTTTATATTTTTGATTTGGAGCCCATACCTACCTGTGCTCAGATCTTCCTGCTGGTTCTGTGCTCAGGTATCACTCCTGATGGTGCTTGAAGGATCATATACAGTGCTAGGAAATGGAACTAGGGTTGGCCGCATGCAAGGCAAGTCTTAACCCCTGTTTTATTTCTCTGGTTGCCCGTTTCTAAATAAAGGCCCCATGTTAGTAAAGTCACCTCTTTCCTCAACAATAATCTCTTCATTCTGTACTAAATTGGTCCTGTCCAGTGGCATGAATGGGGACACCAGGAGTGCTTAAATTTTCCACTCATAATCCTGTTTACTGTGGACTTTTAACTTGACCCGGTTGTGTAGGTATATAAAATAGGTATACACACCAAAAATTTCCTGGTGACAAATAATAAATTGTTAAATTTATTGTTAAATAAATCGATCAAATTGTTAAAGTTCTATGATCCCATAAGGGCTTGCTACCCACACCAGGACTATAATCATTGAATATTGGTTCTGTCTGGCTTGGGCAAGAACTCAGAAGCAATATCTAACAAGAGCCTTTTAGCTGCCCCCATCTGGAAAACAGGGGGTCCAGCACCCCTGACACACAGAGGAGACCTCCAGAGGTGCGTGCGGAAAGGTGGCAGATCTGATGGTTATGAGTAGGGATATGAGACATGGGGAGCAATAATAGCTTGAGCTTCCCCCAAATTTGGAGCATGGGGCTGTCCCAGATCCTCTTCTTATTGCACCCAAATCCTCATCAGGAGAAAGCAGGTCCTTGGTATCAAGTTCTATCTGACCTCCATGTTTCCTGTGTGTGGCAGGAAGGCAGGACTTGCTCAAGAGAACATCGCAACCATGATACAAAATTTCCCGCCACACTGTGAGGGAAACTGAGGCAGGGCAGGGGGAAGTGGTGCTCTCTAGCCTGCATCCTGAGTCTCAGGTGGGGGAACCCTGCTGTGCTTCATCACTGCTCCATGCCGCCAGTTCCCAGCTCTTGTCCATGGCAAAGACCATTGCAACACCCAGACTCATTTACCACCACACTCAGTCTCAGGACCTCACACTCCTGCTTTGCAAAGGACCTGTGTCACCCTTTCTGAGCAAACATCTTCCTGGTCAGAGGGTTATCTCTGACAAAGAACCCTTCAAGCCTGACCAGCCAACTCAGGGTGAGGCCCTTCCAGTTATAAGTGGGGAGATGAGGGGCTCTGGGCATTTGGTGTCCGAGAGTAAAACCCACATGAGATGGGCATAGGGGAGCAGCATGGCTTTTTATTCAGTTACCCAAGTAGAAATTTCCTTACAAAACCAGATCATGATCTTGTGTGTACGTGTGTGTGTGTGTGTGTGTGTGTGTGCATGAATGTAGATGTATGGCACTGGGGACATACCCAGATCCTCCAGTACCAAGCAAGTACTGTGCCACTGAGCCCCATCTACAGTCCCTGGATGACTTTTTGAGCACAGCTAGCAGCGCTCGAGAATGGACATGCAGCTAGTAACAGTTCTGCCAATTAGAAAAGGAAACGCAGGGGAGGGACTTGCTCAGCGCCTGAGTCCTGTTGCCATGGTACCAACCTGAAAGGGGTCAACTCTGTGTTCTTCCCATTTCCTCCTCTGAGCGCACTTAATCCAAGACAAGTCTCCTTGAGGAATGCCTGTGCGCCCCAACTATTGAGCTTCCCCTCCACTTCCCAGCCCTGTGTCTTCATGGGCATGACCAGGGCAGGTGGATCTTTGCTAATGCACTTAGATACCTCCAGAGCCATCTCTGAACTTGCCTTTCTAGAGATCCCAAATTGCTGAAATCAGGAGACATTTGAAGTGACTCTTTATCAAGCTGATAAAAATGTCTACTGCTGCTGTGTTTGAAAGCCCAGCAGCAGGTGACTTGGGCTCTTGTCTCGCTGCTATATAACAAGCATATTAGGCTTTGGGAACCCTGAGTTCTGGTTGGGCAGGAGGAAAACAGTGCCTTCGCCTAGTCATGCTGGGGAGATGCTTTGTAGAGGTTGGGGAGCAGATAATTTCACGTTCTGTGTTACAATAATAATGTGTGTACCCTGAATTTGAATTTCTTTGTAAGTCCCTAAAAGGAAACAGCACTTTTTAAAAAAAAACACCGTGTATTAATGTACAAGAAAATGCAATCAATAATTAAACAGAAGCTATTTCTAAAATAAGACTAAGGGTTGGGAAATGTGAATAATCTATGTAGAAAAGGGGCATGGTTTTGCTGCATGTGAATAACAGATCACAGTGGTGCCAGGGTTTACAACAATGCAAGGTTATCAAGACCAAGTTTCTCTAGGTCTTGTGATAAGTGTTCTGAAGTCAGTCTTAGAGTGCCTGGTTTCTGGGCTCAGGGTCCCCTGCAGGTGAAATGGAGGTGTTGAAGGGCTGGGACCTTATCTGAATCATGGGGTCCTCCTCCAAGCTCACATGTCAAATTCAGTTGCTCCTGCTTGTAGAACTGAACTTCCTGGTTTTTTTCTTCGGCTCACCTGGGACTGCTCTGTTTCTCCAAACCTCCCTCATGGCTTTACCAGGGGTCATCCCAGAGCACAATTGTTAGGTCAGACCCCAGGAAATAGGCCAAAGCGATAGTACAGCAGGTAGGGTGTTTGCCTTGCATGCGACCAACCTGGGTTCCACCCCTGGCATCCCATATGGTCGCCTGAGCACTGCCAGGAGTAATTCCTTAGTGCAGAACCAGGGAGTAACTCCTGAGCATTGCTGGCTGTGACCCAAAAAAGAAAAAAAAAAAAAGGAAAGTCCTCCCTGCTGCTGCTATTCTCTGGCTTTCTATCTCCCAGGTCTGGGACACTTGTTGGGCTTTCATGAGTCTTTCCTTCATCCACATCAGAGAGCAGACCCATTACTAGAATCTGACTCAGGTCCAATAGGTCACTCTTCTGGCTAAGAAGCCCCTAGACCCTCTCTGAGGCCCTTGTCAATTCTTCAGAGCAAAGATAAAGAACCCTAAAATGGAGTCATGGAAGGGCTACCCCTCTTTGCTTATGTTCTTTTTTTACATTTTTGGATTTTTTGGGTCACACCCAGCAATGTTCAGGGCTTGCTCCTGGCTCTGCACTCAGGAATTACTCCCCGGCAGTGGTTGGGGTACCATATGGGATGCTGGAGATCAAACCCAAGTCAGCCGTGTGTAGGGCAAACACCCTACCCACTGTGCTATCACTCCAGCCCCCAATCTTTTAAGGTGATTTGGTGAAATCTGTTTTCTGCTCTCAGCTTACTCCCCTGAGAGAAATGTGGCTTTAAGGTTAGAAGCCCGGCTAAACCCCTGTCCAGGCTAAACTTTATCAAGAGAAGGACTGAGCTGGTTCTCCAAAGGTATTGCTCTGTGCTGAGCACAATGAGGATGGCAAATACACGTGACCAGTCCCCCAGCCTCAGCCACAAAAGGGAATTGAGGGGCGGATTGGGGCCTCTTGTGTTGCCAAAGACTAGATGGACTTCTTTGTAGAATTCTTTGCACAACAGCAGATCTATTGTGAGCACGTTCCTTAGCCCACACCGCAGGCCTCAGGCAAGCAAGATGTTTACTTCCAGCACTAGAAGGAGGAGGGCATGCAGGCAGACATGAGAGGAATGCTAACCATAGCTAACCCAAGTCAGATTTCCAGGCTGGCATCAAACTGGGCTCTATGTTTTGCTCTAGGGACAACACAAATGAAAGAGTGGATCTCTTGCCCTGCTCTGAGGTTAAGTTCTAACTCCAGACTCACTTTTTACTGCTCAGATGCTAATGTTTATTTGTCCCTTTGCAGAAAAGGTAACTGGGTCTAGGTCTGTATTCACAGCTGGGGTCATAGGGTGCACCCTTTGAGTGCCCAGGATATTCCTTGGGCCAAAGAACAAGAATATGTGGGGCAATTGGTAGGACAGGGGAACCTCAGGGAGGAACCAAAGTCAGAACGGAGGTGGGGCTCTGTTGGACAAAGGTTGAGAAGCTGGTGTGGACAACGCAAGGACGTGCAGCTGACCCCTGCCTAGAGGCTGTCAGAATTAAGTTCATTTCTTTCAACCCTGGCTTCTTTATCCAAACAGGTGCAGCTTTAATTTTTTTTTTCAGAATTAGAAATCAGACATACCAATCCTAATTATCAAAAACCACCAATCCCTCAAGAAAGGGTTGCTGCTTGGGTGTGGCTCAGGAATAGAGCCTTGGATGTTTGGGATCCTGGGTTCAAGCCTGGGTACCCAAAGTAAACAAAAAAGCAGCCTTAGAGGGCCAGAGTGATAATACAGTGGGTAGGATGTTTGCCTTGCATGCGGCCAACCCAGGTTCAATCCCTAGTATCCCTATGTTCCCTAGAGCACCATCAGGACCTAATTCCTGAATGCAGAGCTGGGAGTAACCCCTGAGCATTGTCAGGTGAGACCAAAATGCCAAAATTTTTTTCAAGTCAAAACTTCAACCCTTGATGCAGTTGATTCAAAACTTCAACCCATGGGGTAGGGCAAATTAAGGTCATTTTACTATTATTAATGAGTAAGTGAAGAAAACAATGTTTTCTGGAGCTAGTCCTCAGAAGAGTTATAATTACAAGGTATCACTGAAATATATATATTAAATTATATATAAATATATAATTTATATATAAATATTTATACCACCCAAGTGAGTCTGTGATGTTTCAAATCCTGTTTTTCAGAGGAAATAAATTCTATTTAAAGCGCCTTTTTAAAGAAAAGATTGCAACAGGTTTCTCTCATTTTGGAACCAAAAAGTCCTGTTTGTTATGATTTGGTAGGATATGAATGTATCATTATCATTCATTCATATGAAAACTGTTTTTTTTTTTTTTTTTTGGTGCCACCCTCAACCCTAAAAACAATACTTTTTAAGTAGTTAAAGGAACCTGCAGTGCTCTGGCTGCTCTCCCTGTCTGTCTGAGCATTCACGGTCAGCCTCTTCTGTCAGGCTGTGAAGTTGGCATTACGCTTACATTTGTGCCAAGGACAGCACTCTCAGTGCCAACACAGAGGAGGTGCTTCATCTTGAATAAGCATCTACAGTGTGGAATTTGAGTAAAGGCAATGGTCACCGGGAAATGAGACTCTATTTGATTAGCTTCTCTGTTTCCTGGGTCAGTGGTTCTGAAATTCTCAGTGTTCAGAACACATCTGAAGGGACTGATGTAGTCAGAGAATGGTGAGTCTGCAATAATTGCAAATTCAATCCCTTCTGCTGAAGAGCAATGTTTCCCAATAACTTTAAAGGTAACCTCTCTGGTGCTGCAATTTATTCTGGGATGCTCTCAACTCTGTGATTAGGTGGTTAGGACGTTTACTGTCCTGACCTTCTCCTGCCCCCAATAATAGTAGCAAGAAAATTTCTCTCTCACATGTCCAATTAACCACCATATTTCTTGGCCACTGGCTTGACAGCACACCTCTGCCTCTTCACAGCATGACAGAGCAGTAGCCATGGTGGTTAACTCACTGGTGTCTTTGAATTTTAAGATACAGCTTTGGGAGTTATTCATGGTCAATAATGCAAGTCCTTAACATGTAGTTATTTGTAATTTTGCTAAGCTGTAAATTTTTAGAACTAGGTATTATATAAGAGGTACAGAGTATATATGTATTGCAAAACATACTGTGGAAATAAATAAATATAGGGATAAAAATGTGGAGAAGTCATCCTCTATTTGTATCAGTTAGGGCAGGCAATGCAATAGTATAAGGACAAATGTGCCCAAATCTAGTCATAGGTGTTTCTTTTTTTGTCCATACTACATGTTTTCCTTAGCTGGTTATGGTTCAGCCTCTTGCCCCCTTCACTCCAGAATGAGAGTGGCTGGAAATATTGACCTTCTATCTAAATGCTGTAAGGTTTATGACAGGAGAGAAAGGACAAGGCAAAGGATGCCCTGGTTTCTAAAACTTTGCACAGATGAAACCAACATCATATCTTTGGCAAAAAAAGAAAGACATCTGACATTTCTTTAAATCAATAATGTGGAAATATATTCTCCTGCAGGAAAATAAACCAGAATGAAAACTGAACACATCTCCACCTATTGTGCCTTGAATACCTTCTCTTCTCGAGGTAAGAAGTCTCCAACATTTTATTCTTTCTTTCTTTCTTTCTTTCTTTCTTTCTTTCTTTCTTTCTTTCTTTCTTTCTTTTCTTTCTTTCTTTCTTTCTTTCTTTCTTTCTTTCTTTCTTTCTTTCTTTCTTTCTTTCTTTCTTTCTTTCTTTCTTTCTTTCTTTCTTTCTTTCTTTCTTTCTTTCTTTCTTTCTTTCTTTCTTTCTTTCTTTCTTTCTTCCTTTCTTTCTCTCTCTCTCTCTCTCCTTCCCTCCCTCCCTCCCTCCCTCCCTCCCTCTCTCTCTCTCTTTCTTTCTTTCTTTCTTTCTTTCTTTCTTTCTTTCTTTCTTTCTTTCTTTCTTTCTTTCTTTCTTTCTTTCTTTCTTTCTTTCTTTCTTTCTTTCTTTTCTTTCTTTCTTATTTCTTCTCTCTTTCTTCCTTCCTTCCTTTCTCTTTCTCTTTCTCTTTCTTTCTTTCCCTTTCCTCCCTCCCTCCCTTTCTTTTCCTTCCTCCCTTTCTTTTTCCTTCCTTCCTTCCTTCCTTCCTCCCACTCTTTCTTTCCTTCCTTCCTTTCTTCCTTCCTTCCTTCTTTCCTTCCTTCATTCCTTCCTTCCTCCCACTCTTTCTTTTCTTTCCTTCCTTCCTTTCTTCCTACCTTCCTTCTTTCCTTCCTTCCTTACTTCCTTCCATCCATCCTTCCTTTCTTCCTTCCTTTTCTCTCTTTCTTTTCTTTCTTTCTCTCTCTTTCTCTTTCTTTATTTCTTGCTTGCTTGCCTCTTTTTTAGAAATTGAAAAGTTTACTGAAAGTAGGAGAAAGAAACTCCACAACTAGGGAAAAGCTTAGTAGAGGGCAAAGTTCAGGATTTCCTTTCTTAATGGCCAAATAATATTAAGTTTTGTATATATGCAACTTTTTCCTCTATCAGTTCATCTAACAATACACTTAGGTTGTTTCCATATATTGGCTATTGAGAAGAATTGCAATAACAATGGCAGAATGTGTGGATGTACCTGGCCAAGACAGTAGATTCATTTCCTTTAGATATATCCAGAAGTGAGAGCCCTAAATCATCTATTTTTAATCCTTTGAATAAACTCCAGACTGTTTTCCACAACTACTGTACTGTTGTTTTTAATTTTGTTCATAACATTGTTTTGTTACAAAATTTGAGATTTTCATGTAATTAAATCTGTCAATTGTGTTGCTTAAGGTTTCTAGATGTGGAATCTTACTTTAAGAGACTTTCCAAGCCTTATAATTATTCTTCAAATAGCTCTGTGTATGCACACATGTGTGTCTAGTTAGTTCTCTTTTATGTTTAGTTCTTAAACCATAAAGAATATTTGGCTGAAAGAATATTCACCCAATACCCATCTGATAAGGGGTTAATATCCAGGATATATCAGGCACTGGTAGAACTTTACAAGAAGAAAACAAACAACCCCATCAAAAAATGGGGACAAGAAATGAACAGAAACTTCAGCAAGGAAGAAATTCGAATGGCCAAAAAACATATGAAAAAATGCTCATCATCACTAATCATCAGAGAGATGCAAATCAAAACAACAATGAGATACCACTTTACACCACAGAGACTGGCACATATTCAAAAGAGCAAGAACAACAAGTGCTGGCGTGGATGTGGGGAAAAGGGGACACTCATCCATTGTTGGTGGGAATGCCGGCTGCTACAGCCTTTCTGGAAAACAATATGGACTTTCCTCCAAAGACTAGAAATTGAACTCCCATTTGACCCAGCCATACCACTCCTGGGAATCTACTCTGGGAAACCAAAAATACGCAGCGGAAACACCATCCCTACTTTTATGTTCATAGCAGCATTATTCACAATAGCCAGAATCTGGAAGCAACCAGAGTGCCCGAAAATCGATGACTGGATAAAGAAGCTTTGGTACATCTACACAATGGAATACTATGCAGCTGTTAGGAAAAATGAAGTTATAAAATTTGCCTATAAATGGATGGACATGGAGAAGATTATGTTGAGTGAAATTAGCCAGAAGGAGAGAGACAGATCCAGAATGACTGCATTTATTTGCATGGCATAAATATATATGTACATATTATGATACCAATATCCAAGGTCAAGTGAAACATATATCAGGAGGTCTTGTCAAAGGTGGAGATTATCACAAACGTGTGGGAGTCAGAGTTTAGGTAAGACAGAAAATGGAACAGGGGGCTAACAATAGTCGAGGGTACTAATGCCAACCTAGAACTGAGCATGAAATAGAGGCAAAAGGATACAAATGACAACCTTTTATGTATGTTCTGTAATCCATAGTCTGGAAGGGAAGGAAAGAGAAAGAGAGAAAGGGAAAAGAAATAAAGAACCTGCCATGGAGCAGGGCTGGGGAAGGGGAGGGGGAGACCGAGGGGGTTAGTGGTGGGAGATGGGCACTGGTGGAGGGACGGGTGCTGAAACACTGTATGACCAAAACCCAAACATGAACTTTTAATTGTATATCTTTTTTTATTTGTATATCTCACGGTGGTATAATAAAATACTTAAAAAAAAAAAAAAAGAAATTCTGTACCTATTAGAACGCTACCTCAGTACCCGGGTACCTCATATACTTGTCTTTATGGATTTGCTGTTTCTGGAGTCTAATTCATATAAATGAAATCAGATAATAAGCAAAAAAAAAAAAAAAAAGAATATTTGGCTGAGCTGTGTGGTAGGGTGTAAGGAATCTCAGCTTTTCTGTCTCCAAATATCAAACAAATACCATTTATTAAATATTGATTTCTTTCTCTAACTTTTCTAGAGAATTAGAAAGTTGTCAGCAGTTTAGAAAATTCATTCATCTAAAGTCATTAAGTTTTTTTTTTGGCATTGCATTATTTTTTAAAGCATTTTATTATACCACCGTGAGATATACAATTACAAAGATATACAATTAAAAAGTTCATATTTGGGTTTTGGTCATACAGTGTCCCAGCACCCATCCCTCCACCAGTGCCCATCTCCCACCACCAACGTCCCCAGTTCCCTCCCCCCCCCCCCCCAGCCCGCCTCCATGGCAGGTTCTTTATTTCTTTCCCTTTCTCTCTCTCTCTCTTTTCCTTCCCTTCCAGACTATGGATTACAGAACATACATTAAAGGGTTGTCATGTGTACCTTTTGCCTGTATTTAATGCTCAGTTCTAGGTTGGTAAGGTCATTAAGTTTTATGAGGGAGCTGGGATACAGAGTACAAATCTCAGCGAGCATGAGATTAATTACCAACATCTATATAAGACACAGACATTCTCTGTTCATTATAAATGTTGTTACAGAGATAAAGCCTTGTTTATGTCTGGCAAACTATTGTGATAGCATACCCATTGTTCATGATGCATGTCAAGAGATCTATGGAAGCAAAATATCATTATAAGGATTTGGAGTCTTGAAGAGATAGATTTATTAAAGTGTCTAAGGATCATTTTAAGTTTTCAATTATCCTTTATGCTTTACTTAGACGCTTTATGGACCAGATGATGAAGAATTACAGGATTCAATAGTTCTGGAGCAAATGCTAGGAAACATTCCAGTTCTACTCTGTTGGGAAATTTCCTGGTCCTGAAGAGTGTCCTTGCAGTGATATTTCTCCTAGCATGTCCGTGCCTCTGCTCTGTGCAAGAGAAGTCTGTTCTCCATCCCAAGGCTGTTCACCCAGCCCCCAATTCCTCTCACCTTCAGCCAGGCTCCATTCCATGTCATCTGTGTCTCTTCCCCCACACTTTGGAAATGCCTCCTGCAAAGTTGTCAGAGAAACTGAAGATATTGGGGGGGCAGTGGTGAGGTGTTGTGGAACCATTGCTGTGAGGCTGTGGCCACCGCCTTCAGGTCATGTGTCCAGCGTGAGAACTTGACAGAGAAGCTTAACCTATATTACCTGTCAGCAACCTTAAGAGAGGAAAAGCAGAGCGCAGTAGCAAAAAGGAGGGTCTGGCCCGAGAGTTTCTCCCCTCCCTCCTCACTGTTAGTCTGTGTGTGCCCACTGGCTCCTGTGCCACAGGACAGATAGTCACAGCACTCAGATTTGACTCCTTGGCCCACCTATCCTCTTATTTTAGATCGTCACCTTACCCTCTGCATCGATGAAACTTTTGTCTTGGTTGCTGCCAGTCGGAGTGAAGGATATCCTGGTCCCAGGCTTCTCATAGCTTTAGGACTTCAACTTCTAGAGGACATAGAGTGTAAGGGAGGGTGGGGAGGGGGTCCTGCTCTGCAGCCCTGCCAGGGGCTTCTCCAAGGCTTCCTGTTCAGTCACTTCCAAAGGTGGTGCCTCCATCCTGAACTCTGGAGAACAAGAAAAAGGCAGCCCCGCCAGGTACCTGTAATATTTTCTCCTTTTTTATTATTTTTTATTTTTACAATTACAAAGATATACAATTAAAAAGTTCATATTTGGGTTTTGGTCATGCAGTGTTCCAGCACCCATCCCGCCACCGGTGCCCATCTCCCACCACCAACGTCCCCGGTTCCCTCCCACTCCCCCAGCCCTGCTCCATGGCAGGTTCTTTATTTCTTTCCGCTTTTCTCTCTCTTTCTCTTTTCCTTCCCTCCAGACTATAGATTACAGAACATACATTAAAGGGTTATCATGTGTATCTTTTGCCTGTATTTAATGCTCAGTTCTAGGTTGGCATTAGTGCCCTCAACAATTGTTAGCACACTGTTCCATTTTCTATCTTACCTAGCCTCTGACTCCACACGTTTGTGATAATTTCCACCTTTGACAAGACCTCCTGATATATGTTTCTCCTTTGTTTTTAAAACTAAAGTTGTTTGTGGGCTAGCCATGAGTCTGTGCTTATTTTGATAGTTTCTAAAAATGGCATTGTTTATTCCTTGATTTGGTTGTATGTTTAGGCCTCCCAAGAGGTTCTCAGAAGGCCCAGAAGTACCCAATGCTCAGCCAGCTGAGCCAACAGTTCAATGCAAGATGTGGTACAGCATGTGGCCGGCAGTGCTGGGGATGCTCATGTCAGCTCAGCAATGGAGGGTCTCCAGGGCTACTTTTAGGAATGCTTTAGAGGGATTATTTGGTGTTGGAACTAAACCCTGGATAGGTGCATGTTCGGCTGTACTATTTCCTGGCTCCTATAGTTTGTATTTTAGCCTAACATGTACTATTGCTAGAGATGGATGGAGCTCTTGACCCTCTCTGCCCATTAAGTCCCAAATTCTGTATCACCCTGTACTCTAGGGCAGTGTTAAAAATGGGTGGTGAACTCATGCTTGCCTGGTTGTGTTTTCTGTTCTCTTCCCACTGGCATGGAAGCTCCCTGAGAGGCAGCAGCCACATTACCTATCTTGCTCACTGTATCCTTCATGCCCTCCACTGTGTCTTGGGCAGTAGCTTTTACCGTGGCTAGTCAGCCTTCTGATTATAAGGCTAGAAGTGAAGCCCAGGGCTTCTGCAACCTTCTGTGTTTTCCTCATGCAGAGAGGTCTGGGCAGGAGTCTCCCACAGGGCTGGTGTTCTTAAAGCAACCAGGGGGGAGGTGCGTACTATATTGTTCAGATCTGGTCCCCATCACAGCAAAGACACCCTCCAAAGACAGTAAGACAGTGACATGAGCTCAGAACAGGACAGCTTATTCTTAAAGTTCTCTCGTAGAACTTTAGAACTCATTCTTGCTGTCTTAGGTACATAATGCCGTAACCCATGACATTCCCAGATTCAGTTTAAGAGCATGGATGATTTGGTCGTTACCTGATTTATGGGAGTTTTCTCAAGTCCGAGAAACTAAAACCTGAAGTTTGTTTTGAAAGTAGGAAAACAACTCCATTTGGAAGAAGAGCTGGTTTCTGAAATAAGTAAGTGTAAATTATATCAACCTCCATCTCCTCTGTGTCCTGTTCTCCCATCTCCCACGCAGTTTATCAGAGACAACCCCTACCATTCTTGATCTCTTCAGAGCATGATTCAGACGATTTATTGGTTAAAATGCAAATACTTAAAAACAGGGTGCTGCCTCTAAGTTTCATGTAAAGATGTGGTTAAAGAAACTAATGAACAGGGGCTGGAGCGATAGCCCAGCAGGTAGGCGTTTTTGCTTGCATGCGGCTGCCCATGCCGGCTTGGGTTCGATCTCCGGCATCCCATATGGTCCCCCAAGCACTGTCAGGGAGTAATTCCTGAGTGCAGAGCCAGTAGTAACCCCTGAGCATTGCAGGGTGTGACCCAAAAAGCAAAAAAAAAAAAAAAAAGAAAAAGAAAGAAAGAAACTAATGAACATTTGAATAGACATTGAATAGACAATTCTTCGGCATAGACAACGCCAAAGAATAGGAACACAAAGGGCTGTGCAGCTCCATGGCAGAAGCACCAGCCTTACCAGTGTGAAGTCATGAGTTCTATTCCCAGTATCCTTTATAAGAGCCCCAGCACCACATTTGTGCAGTCTCTTGGACACCAGGGGCGAATGCATGTAAATGTTGCAGCCAGGAATGCTACAGCCAATGAACATGTGTGTAAACACCAGAACTAAAGCATGTTCTCCCATCAGATACTGTAACCAGGCACGTGAATAAAGAGTTTAGCCCACAGAGAACATATATGTGCAAATTCCTCCAGCCCAAAATATGTGAGCCCTGATGAGCACTGTGGCTGAGTGTCCTGGCTTTACAACCTAGTGTATGAGCCCTGCAGAGTACACAACCAAAGGGGTGTGCAGACTCTGCTCCCATTGCAATACCAACAATAGAATTGGGGGGTGGTGCTGGAGGATTAGAACAAAAGTATCAAGGACTCTGAATTACAGAGTCGTTATTATGACCATAATTGTTGACACTTATTTAGCAGTCACTCACTGGACAATTGACTGAGCTCTTTGTGTGAACTGGATCACCCATCCTCACAATGACTATCTGTGATGGGAAGAATGCTTATTCCACTGCACAGAGGAGAAAACGGATACTTGAGTTCATCTTTCTGAAGAATGTGCACTCAGTGAGGAACAGAGCCACAGTCCTGGCACTGATTTACATGTTCTGTGATCCAGGCTTTCAGCATTGGCCACAAACAAGCCTTCGGTGTTTACATTTGAGGAAGAAAGAAACATCCATTGAATCCAAGTATAAGTGCTTGTGGGCTCGTGTTGCTCAACCGAGGGTCTTGCAAACTGGTTTCAATGAACAAAAACATAACAAACAGCTTTGCAAGCAGCTCATTTGTTGACTTCTTCTAAACTGATGGAAGTGTGTTGTTCTCTTAACAATGCTAAGGGATTGCCTTGCCCAGCCAACCCCATTGCAGTGTAAACAAATAAAAACTTTCATGAGTGAGTTTGGCCCATTTCTAAACTCCCACAAGAGGCTAATTTCTATCTGCCCAGCCATCACTGGAAGCTCTGAGTAGCAGAGCTCTTTTGGAATGGTGTGTTGATATTCACTGTCTCTCTTCAAGTGCTTCCCCTGACAGCAGCAAGCTTGAAGTTTTCTGAGTTGGATAGACTTCTATGGTGCTTTCTCCGTGTGTGTGAAGAACCCGACTCTTTCAGAGTCACATGACCTTGACCCTGCACCCATGGCCTTTTCATTCTTTTTCTTTTTAATGATTTATTTTAAACACCATGATTTATAAAGTACAAACTTTTTCACAGTACAATTGCTGGAATGATTCATCATTCAGCACCAATCCCACCACCAGTGTGCCCCCACCACCTTCAGAGACCCACATTTCCCTCCCACCTTCTGTCCCCCTTCCAATGCCTGCTCACTTAGCCAGCATCAATTATGTTGATCCTTACAGCTCACATAAGGAAACAGTAATGATAAGGTCATGCCTTTTATTTTCTAGGCTGATGTGTGAAAGTCTGCCAGTTTCTTCTCTAGGATTTACTTTCTGGGTTTCCAGAACACAGTGATTTTCTACTGACAATCTCAGACTCACCATCACTACAGCTACTGACAACACTTATTTCACATTTATTTCCAACATCTTTTTGAGCTTTTCCTATTCACACACTGAACAATCTATTCTAGATTGTTTGTTGGAGCTACTTCTCTAAATACAGTTGATGAACGTAATTGGATGAATATACCAGGTTTTAAGATATACCATGGGGGGGTACATGGGACTCCCCCCATGTACAGTCCCAAGCGGTTGTAATTCTGGGTGGGCGCACCAGGCCTTGCTGGAGGGCATGAGTTGCGGGAGGGCGCACCAGCTTCAGCTCCCCAGGAAGCCTGGTAGACTCAATCACCAAGTCCTGCATATCTGGGCTTGAACTCTGTTGGGTGTGGCTCTGCCGAGCTGTGGAGTCCGACGTAGAAAGTGGCTGTGATGCATGAGGTTTTCTGGCCTCTGGGGGATCTGACCAGGAGACAGGGGAAGCCTGGTCCTGCCCCGCTTCCAGGACCCTCATCAGCCCAGCCAGGCAGAGCGGGCAGCAGCTCAGACCTGTGCCTTTTGCTGTTTCCCAACCAGTCACAGTTCTGGTCCAGCCTTTCATTCTTACCTGATCTATAGCCATTCTCCACTTAGAAAAGAATTTTTAATTCCTTTCAATTCAATGCAGTGGGTTGGTTGACTAGATCGATCTGTTCAATGATCTGCTATGCTAATTGTTTATACATAGGAGACTCTATGGAATCTTCGTCATAGCTAACATTTTGTGACTGCTTTTAGCCAGGTAATATTTTACCACAGGCATCATCTTATGTTAATTCTCACAGTCACATTCTTGGCTCTGGTTTTCCTCAAAGGAAACAAAGGCACAGAATGGATGTATCCCAGGCCATGTAGCTATCATATTGAGAATCTAAATTGATGCTAGGCCTACGATCACAGTCTGAATTTTTATTTTTTAATCGGGTTTGGGCCACACCTGGAGATGCCCAGGCTTACTCCTAGCTTTGTGCTCAGGAGTCACTCCTGGTGGTACTTGGGATATCATATGCAGAACCATGGATAGAACCAGGCTTGGCCACATGCAAAGCAAACTCCTTAACCCCTGAACTATCTCTCTGGCCCCCCCATTCTGAATTTTTTTAAATTGTTTGTTAATACACAATGATATTGTGATCAAAGTTCACTATTATGAGCAAGAGTGTAATAGAGTTGTTTGGGGCATATACTGCTTCAACACCGATACCACTGCCAGTATCTCTCTCTCTCTCTCCATCAAGGTCCCCAGGTTCCCTTCAACCTCCAGCTCCTTGGATGGCTTACAACAAATTTATTTCATATAAACTGCTCCAATGTTACTTGTGCCCACTTGAGTAAATCGGCCTAATAATGAGATATCAAGTGATCAAGTGAAAACTGCTCCAACAAAACTTAGAATACTGGCAAAAGAAATTATCAGAAAATAAATTAATAAAAGTCCAGTCTATTATTTTTTTTTGCTTTTTGGGTCACACCTGGCAATACTCAGGGGTTACTCCTGGCTCTGCACTCAAGAATCACTCCTAGCAGTGCTCAGGATGCTATAGGGTATGCCAAGGATCAAACCTGGTTCAGCTACGTGCAAGGCAAATGCCCTAACTACCACACTATAGCTCCAACCCAATAAAAAGTCAGTTTACAACGATTGAGCACTAATTTACTTTAACCAATGTAAATACGATATTAATTCATTATTGAAAATATATAAATCCCTTAACAAGCTAGGAGTGAGCATACCTTTCTTAGCCTAGTAAAGGGCAACCGTACTGTCAGTGAGTGCTATGGTCAATGCCATGTAATCGAAAGTTTGCCCTGCCTCCCTTTATATAATGCTTCTTGCATAACTGGTTTCAATCTTGGTAATTCTCCAAACCATTGCCTGTCCATGAAACTCTGTATCATTCCTTTAAATCTGAATGATAATCTAGATGGATAAAAGTACTTTTGGTGAGGGTGTTTGTTTCACTGAGTTTTTGTACTTAATCGTACATGCTCTTGTGGCTCACAGTTTCATTTGATAAATCTGTCGTACATTTTATGGGCTTTCCTTTGTATGTAAAGAACCACCCTCCTTAGCCCCTAATTCTCACTTTATTTATTTATTTTTTTTTGATGTGCTTAAAGTTTTTTTTTTTACAATTAAAAAGTTCATGTTTGGGTTTTGGTCATACAGTGTTTCAGCACCCGTCCCTCCACCAGTGCCCATCTCCCACCAACAACATCCCGGTTCTTTTATTAAGGATGCATTGTTTATTTGATTAAACATGTATTTATTATTTATCCATTGACAATTAATTCTCAGTATATACCGTATACAAAAAAACATCATCCCACCCTATTTACATGCCACTGTACAGGACCACTTATTTATCATTTCAGCTATTCATTCACTTGATCACTTGATCACTTGACATCCTGTTATTCATTGATTTGCTCGGAGCAGGCACCAGTAACATTTCCATTTGACCCTATCACGTGCCAGTGTAGCCCAATGGCATCTGGTTGATTCAGGAATATGAAGAGCCTCAAACCATTCGATCAGGTCTTGACAAAGAAGTCTGACCATCTTGTAGGTGGGCGGCCACGTGATCTTTTGATGTCCCGAGGATCCAGTCGGTAACGGCTCTAGTCCAGCGGTCATCTCCAAATCACATTGACACTTTCAACTATTCACACACTTTATTTAAATGCTGTGGTTTACAAAGTTGTTCATGCTGAGTTGTTACAGGCATATCAATGTTCTCACATCAGTCCCACCACCACTGTCATCTTCCTGCATCATTGTCTTCATTTTCCCAACTGCTCCTCAAGCCTATCCCCAAGCAGACCCACACTCATTTATTTTGTATCGCTTGTTACTGATAAATGGCTAATAGAATGATCAAAAAAATACTTCAGTAAAAAGAAAATTTGTAAAATTTGTAAAATTGCAAAATTGTTGTCTCTGATCTTGAGGTCATTAAGTCCTTGTGTGAGAGTTTACTAAGCTGTGTTGCAATTTAAACCTTCTCTGTTAATGTTTTTGTTAGTCGAAATTACTCAGCTTCTATGTTATATTTCCTTCCAATCTACCAGGGCTTTGGTAAGGCAGAAACTTGACCAACTCCCTCCCAAGATTGCCCTGGAGGTCTCAGCTGGGACTGGATACCTTATTTATTTATTATTTTTGTGGCTGGTTGATGTCTTTTGAGATTTATTTATGAGTCTCTGGAAAGGGGCCAGTAGATGAACTTACATGGTGGTTGCTGTGGGTCGGGTGAGGCTGCCAAGGCTTCCAGAAGTACAGGAAGGTCGGGGAGGCTGCCCAGCCTGCCTCCTGAAGGCCTGGAGTTTTCAGACAGCAAACAAACCCAGCATGCCTGGAATTTCAGCAGGTTAACATCTCTGTAGAGCTTAGTTGTGAGGCAATGGAGTCTGGTCAGAG
>JAJIBD010007697.1:37500-103771 GCA_021461705.1 Cryptotis parvus | reverse complement strand
GGCACTGAGAGAAACATGGTATGACATCATTTACATGTGGAATCTTTTAAAAAGACCATCAAGCTCCTGAAACTGAGAAAAGAACGGTGGTCACGACAGGCTAGACAGAAAAGTGCTGGGCAGAAAAGGTGAAGTGTTTCACAGGGTCCAAAATTCCAGCGACAAATTAGTCACAGAAGTGGGATGTAGTCTGCGGCAACGACCACTCACAATACTGTGTGGCAAAGCTGACAGCTAAGAGAGATCTTAGAATTTCTCATCACAAGGAGAGAATGTAACTGTTCATGATCTAATAATATATTAGATATTATTCTGATGATCGCTTCTAATTTTCACAAATACAGAAATGTTATTTCATACACCTGAAAAAAGAATCTGATGTTATATGTCAACTCTAATTTTTAAAAGGCAGATTAAATGCCTCTGTTTAAATACATACTGGCAGAGTGGATGAAAAAACAAAAATTCCAAGTGTCACAGGAAACAAATTTGAATGCCATGGACGAAGGTGGCGGAGGGAAAGGAAGGGTAAAAGACACTCGCTGACCTCAAAGAGCAGCAGGTGGTCCAGCCCCTCACACCGTGACTGTGTTCACCTCCAGGCCCCCGCCCTCCCCAAATGGAAAAAGGTGATCTGATCATGTGCAATGCTGCACAAGAACGTTCCACGGCAGCTATTTTTCATAATGGTCAGAAAAGCAGAAATAGGGCCAGAGTCATAGTCCAGAGGGGAGGGCCTCTGCCTTGCACATGGCCGACATGGGTTCAATCCCCATATGGTCCCCAAGCACTGCCAGGAGTAATTCCTGAGTGCAGAGCCAGGGAGTAACCCCTGAGTGTGACCCAAAAAGAAAAAAAAAGCAGAAATAATCCAGATGATTACCAAATGGATAAAAGGGTCAATAAACCTAGTATGGACATATAGTGACATATTTTTTGACCATAAAAAGACACATGCCACCTCAGGCTACACCTTGACAATAGGCCAAGAAAAAGTCACAGAGATTCTCTAATGTATGATTTCATTTATCTGAAATGTCCCATTATGGGAAATAGCAGAAATAGATCGGAGTTTGCCATGAGCTGGGGGGTAGGGAGGGGTAGCTGCTAATGGGTACAGAGTTTTTTTTTTGGAGGGAGGGTGATAAAAATGTTCTAAAATTAAGTTTTAGTGATGGTTGCACAATTCTGAATATACCAAAGCCAAAAAATTATACAGTTTTAAAAAAGTGTGAATTCTCTGGTATGTGAGTTAAATTTCAATAAAGCTGTTATGAAACAGGAGAACTAAAATAACAGCCAAGGGAACAAAGCACTCACTGGGCTCCCAGCGCACCGACTCTGGGACTCAGCAGCTCCAAAAACAATTTTACACATGTGACTACAGAGACATCTGCAGGCGTGTGGCCGCAGCACTGTTTGTCCACGGGGAAATGGGAAACAAATGCCCAATGACAGCGACTATTAATATTTATTTCTAATAGGCCCAAAGAGCGTCCAATAAGTAGAAGGTTCATCTGTGACACAGAAGTACCAGGGCACGGCTCTCAGCAACCAAAGGAACAAACTATGGAAAACACCACTCAGAGGACTCTCAAGGGCATCTGTGTTGAGTGTAAAAAGAGAATTCTCCAAGTGACACAGGAGAATTCCATTCCCCTTGCAGCCTCAGGATGACAGGATAGAAGCAATTAGGATAAAATTTCTGGTTGCCAGAGGAGAGGAATGAACAGGAGGGATGGGGGAGGTCAGAAACAGCAGCATCACCAGAGCTCTCCATGCTGTCTTGGCTGCTCCCGTGGCGACTTGATTCTCAGAGGTGATAAAGCATCATGGGACCGCACACACACACACACACACACACACACACACACACACACACACTCCTCATTACAATGTCAAGTCCCAGTTATAGTTCCACCCTCTGGAAATGCAGAGGCTACCACTCAGCATGTCTGAAATATTCTCACGTGGAAATAGAGGCACACCTACCTGGGTTGAGCGCTGTATTGTTGGCAACTGTGAAAAGCGGAAAATGCACAATAGAGAAGCGGTTCAATAGAAGTTTATTCCGAGAGCAGCATATTACATAGCCATTAGGCTGAATCAACTAGATCTAAGTTTATTTACATCTACCCAAGGTGTGTGTGTAATGAAAAGATTTAATTAAAATTTTAATCTTTTTTAAAGAATTAAAAATGAGTTTAAAACTAGATTTTTAGGAAAACTACATTGCATCATACGGCAGGGGGACTGAACTGTGTCCCCTTCCCCCTCCCCAAGATTTCTATGTGGAAACTGTAACTCTCTGGGGTGAGTGTGGCTGGAGAGACAGGGGCTGTAAGAGGTCAGTCTGATTAAACAAAGTCCTTAATCTATATTTCAGATTACAATTCAATATAATGTTACAGAAATATAGACACAGTGGATCTCATCAGGGGCATTTTGAGGACACGGTTAAATGAAGGTCGTTTACATGCCAGGCAGGAAAAGGGTCTGACCAAGAACTCAATTAGCTCACACCTGTATTTTCAGCCTCCAGGACATGAGAAAATGAATTTCTGTAGTTTACAGATCTCTGTTATGGTAGCTGAGGGAGACTAGCACAAGATGGTACCATGAATAAGTTAATACAGACAGGCCCATTCTCTGTATTGTTGATGAGAATATGCATGTAAAAAACACTCTCCTTACAAAGAACTGGGCACCACAGAATGTCATGGAGTTATTAGAAAAAGGAAACAGGTGTGTGTGTGTGTGTGGAGAGAGAGAGAGAGAGAGAGAGAGAGAGAGAGAGAGAGAGAGAGAGAGAATGTGTGTGCTGGGTGATGAGGTGAGAGTTCTGGGAGCAGGAGCACATTTAGAGGCCTTGAGTTCGGTCCCTGGTACCAGACATCTCCAAAGAACTATGGGGCCAATGACTCCACACACCACTGCAAAGGGCCTTTTAAAAAATCAGAAGTAGAGGCTAGAGAGCTTGCCTTGCATGCAGGCCAACACCAGTTCAAATACAGACACTACTGATGGTCTTAGGAGCATCACCCAGGAATGATCCCTGAGCACTGCCAGCTGTGGACCCCAAACCAGAATATAAAATAAAATAAACAAAAAGCTGGAAGATTGTTTCTCAAACTTAACGGGTGCCTGAGGGACAGGTAGGCAATAGAATTCGTGACTGGGGTTAACAGATTTTATTCTTTCTGCAGTATTTTATTTCTCCAGCAAATGATAAAAAATGTTACCAGGATTTATCCTAACCTGTGCAAATATGAATCTTCCTTATATTGTTACTTAAGCATTTTTCATTATTTTTTCTCTTTTCTCAACCAAAACAGGTAGATAAAAGAGGTGGAACACATTGTCTTGGAGCAGTTACTTACCCCTTCTCAATGCAAAGAAAAATATAGAGAGAGATAGAGGCATGAAATGGAGGAATAAAAGTATCTTCAATAAATAAGGATAGCAAAATCTGAATGATCACATGTGGAGAGTGAGAAGTGGATCATATCTCACACCATGCACAAAAGACTGCGGTCTTAGACCAGCATTCATAGAGCACATTGAAAAAAATACAGGCAAAACACCATGACGACAGCTTCCGTGGTGTTTGGGGATTCTGCTTGCTCCAAAGACAAGCAAAACTCACATGGTATTACATCAAACTGAAAGTTCCTGGAAGTTCCACCGCTATCCAAGACGACCCAGCAGTTCCTACCCATGCCTGACACCTTCCGGCATAGACATGGCCCAGCTCCACAACTAACCTCGAAAAGAACAAGATGCAGCTGAATTATTCCAGGCTGGGAACTGTGGGGCCTTCTGGAAACAGGGGCAGACAGATTTCCTTTCTGCCTGTAGGTCCAGCAGCCACCACCCAAACCATCATCATACAAAAGTCCCAGCTCCACAACTGAACCTCATCAAGCCACCAAATAGTTCCTTGAGCACTTGACCGCACATACAACTATTCAACAACTCCAAATTTTATAGTACTGACAGCCCAGTAGAAACACAGCAAACTGGATGGGAAAATTGTGTCAAAGACCATCACTCAATGGGCCTAAACAATACACAGGAGGCTCTCCTGGCACCAACCACCACAGTAAATCCTGACAATGACTTCAGCAACACCCCTGTGACATATAACAATTATCACAAACTGACTTTTCTTTTTGTCTTTTTGTTTCACACCCAGCAATGCTCAGGAGATACTCCTGACTCTGTGCTCAGGAATCACTCCTTGCGGTGCTCAGAGGACCATATGGGATGCCAGGGATCAAACCTGGGTTAACCGCATATAAGTACTATCACTCCGGCCCCACAAGCCAATTTTTATTGATCTATATTTTGATAATTCCATATGCCTTTTGGTTGTAACAAAGAATATGAAGTCAATTTGTGTGCTGGTGCTGGAACATTGAATGCCTGAAACAAATCTATTATGAACAACTTTGCTATAATAATAAAGTGTCATAATAATATTTTTAAATTATTGTTTAAAATATCACTAAGTTATAATAATTTTTTTTAAAGTTCCTGTAGAGTGAAAGAAATTATCACCAAAATAAAAAGACATCTGACTGAATGGGAGAAGATAATCACAAAACACACCCACTGTCTGAGTGAGATACAGAGGAATTCACCAAAGTCAACAAACAGGAAACAACCCACACCACCAACAATCTGTGGAGAAGACGCTGAGCAACATGCCTCCACAGAGGACACAGAGGTGGCCCTCAGGCACGTAAGCAGCTGCTCACCATCAGGAATGCTCAGGGAAACGCCGTTCACAACGATGAGATGTCACGTGGGACCCCTGAGAATGGCCAATTGTCACCAAGTCAGGGTCATATGAGAGTTGGCAAGGGTGTGGAGAAAAAAAAATTCCCTATAGGTGAGAACATACACTGGTGAAGCCTCAGGGAGAAGTCCATGGTCTCTCAAAATATTTCAACTGAATCTACCACAGGACTCAGCAAGCCCACACCTATGCTTATCTCCAAAGAACACTTCTATGGTAAGGACAATATTATTGGCAAATATCCAGATCCGGAATCAACCCCCAGTACCCAGTGACAGATGAGCAGCTAACGAAATTGTGGTCTACGAACCCCACACGGGAATGGTAGACCCATGTGGTCTACCATTACTTAGCAAGGAGTAAAGATGAGCTTTGCATTTAGCAGCTGCCTGGGTACAACTGGAGTGGGTCATGTGAGGCAAGGTCAGTCAGGAGAAAGGCAACAGGGGATGACCTTCCCCAGCGTAGCCTAGAACGAAGCAAGAGCAAGGGGACAGACCGAAGCAAAGAGCAATGAACCCTAAGGACTCAGGGCCCAGATCCGAGGCGAGCAGAGGAGGAAAGGGAAGATCAATAGTTTGGTGTGTTTTTATTAGGCCAAGGGAGCATCCACATAGTAATAATGGCATTTGAGATTCATTCAGAGGAAATCAAAACCAAGTTCGGGACCTGTAAGGGAAAAGCCTGTATCCTCTGTCTAAGCATTTCCACCCCCACCCCTGACAAAATTCTTCTATAAACTCTCATAGATGGCACAGCTTTTAAAAATCAAGAGTCAACTCCAAACGAGTCTCAACTTACCTTTGTAAACTTTTCATCTTCTAGCATTGATTTCTTTCTCGGCTTAAATGTCTGCCTTCTCTCTAAAACACTCAGAATTTTTTTCATCCGTTAAATTCTTCCTAAATTCACAAAACTGAGGCCAAAATTTAAACAGGACCCCAAAAATTGTCATCTGTATATATAAAAAAAAGTATGTCTCAGATTACAATTTTATACAAATGTATCAATTTAACCTAATTCACCATAATAATGGATTCACGATTCTATCTTCAACATCCAGCATGTTTCCGCTTAGTTATTTTCTCCAGACATCTTGGTAGGGTTTAGCGCAGCACATGCTTACCATCAGTGGCTTTTACTACCAAAAAGTCTTTCTTTAAAAAAAAAACACTTAAATACACTTAAAAGTCACTTTATTCTTTATGTTTCCCTAACCAATTGATTGTATTAATAAAGAATCCATTAGGTCTTTTTTTTAAATAGAAATTGATGTTTTCTTTTTAAACATATACTGGTTGACCCACCCCCCCTTCCATTCTGTGCCAGTATCCCTAATATTCTGTTCATCAAGGGTGGGGGAACTCTCTTGACTCCCTCCTTTTCTTTCTTTTAGCGAAAGGAAATACCATTTTGCCTCTGGAAAAGCTCTTAAACAAAGCTGCAGATCTAAGAATAAATCTTGAGTAACTTTTAAATGATATAATCTCTCTTTTATGTGAGAGTAAGAAAAGAACATTTAAAAAGCAGAGTGGAATCCTAGACCAATGCTTTCTATGAGGACACTCCACATTAAGTGATTAATTGTGATATTTATAGAGATAAGGGGTGTTGCTCACGTCTCCGTGCCAAGTTTTCCCATTAGTTCCAGAGACAAACCTGACTTCCAAGAGGTAGGATTTGCCACATCAGATCAAGCTCAACATCTTGTTGCTATGAGTGGCCTCTACCTAATGCCCTGCAGGAAAATGAACCATCCCATTAGGCTCCAAGCCAGCTCTTCATGGGGAAAGAGGAATTTATTTTTTTTTTAAAAGTGAATGCTGGAGTGTTCAAAGAGCCTTGCCTTGGTTTATTTCACTACTTCCCTTTGCGGCCTGAGTCTCACTACTAATTCTCTCAATTCCTTGCCTCTCTTTTTGGACGTTAAAATAGTTTAATTTAGGGAATATGAGTAAAGAAAAGTGAGAGAGAGGGCGATTCTAGAGGGAACACACCAAATACTTATTTCTTTGCAAATACAATTTTGTCTCTGAATTCTCTTGGAATGGTGCACAGAGATCTAGGGGTGGTTTGTTTGGTGAAATGCAGGCTCAAACCTTGTTTCAGAGGCCAGGGAGATAGCTCAAAGGGCTGGATGAGATGCAAAGCAGCGGGAATTGGTTTAATCGCTGGCACCACCACCACTGCCAAAGATCCCCTGAGCACTCGGCCACGAGTAACCCCGGGGCTCCACTGTGACCCGAAAACACAACAAACTTGTGCTTGCACGCCACCCACTTTGTGAGCCAATTCCCTGCTGCAGCATTCAGGGGCTGTGGCAGTTGCAATTTGAATGTGTGATTTTAACCCTCTTCTAGGGGCAGCGTCTGACCTTCCTTCTCCATTTTCTCCTAAACTCAGGTCACAATCAAGAGGATCTTCCCTAAAAGGCACCCAATTGGGATCTTGCTTTTCACCAGAAGACACAAAACAACAGTCTTCTGAGAAGTTACAGGGAAGGCTGTAGGCTAATGATGCCGTGTTAGTTATTCAGACCACCCACTCTTACAGAAGGCAGAGACATAACAGCCACATTGCTTAGAGGGAGGAACCCCTTGCACACACACTTCAGTCTCGCTCGCTCTCAGAAGCCGGGCAGTGGTTTTGGCCTATGTACAAAGGGCTGATACGAACGTTCAAGCACTTGAGGTACAGGTGATGGGGGAGCCAGGAAAAGGGTTCCTTGGTAACTATCCCCAATGGGCCAGGCAGACATTCTCTGCTTACAGTCGGCCGTTTCCCTCTCCTTGGCTTTCCTCTATTGTTGGGTTTTACTCCTTTCCATCACATCATTCACTCCTGGATTCAGAAACGTGGTGGCTGCCTGTTAGGTGGCAAAAGTCAGGCCAGGCAAGTAAAGAAGAAACATGCTACTGTTGAGGGGCTCACAGTTGGGCAGGGCAGCTGGGCCCAGCACAGCCTTTTCTGAGCAGGGAGGCCAGAGCCCCAACAGGCGCCCATGGAGACCAGAAGCAACCGCGAGCCACTTCTGGACTGGGGCTGGATTTCTGGAAGCCCAGAGCCAGGAGGCAGGTGTGAGAGCTGTGGCTAGGGAGACGGGTCTGGGGGCACACAATCAACACAGTGGCTTAGAGCACCCTGCGGCAGAGACAGTTTGGGGTACTCTGGGGCGGGGGTGACGATCCACAGAGCCCAGCTGGTGCCAGAGTGAGTCAAAGCACAGGGGACAAGGACAGGGGGTACGTGACAGGAAATGTTTTGTATTTCGGGGGGGCACACCTGGCAGTGTTCAGGGGCTGCCAACCAGCGGTGCTTGGAGAATCAAACAGCACCTGCAAATTGGCCGCCTGCCAAAAAGCAAGACCTATAACCTCTATACTATCTCCTCTGTCCCCAATTACTTACATTTTGTATTTGTGGGGTGGGGTCCCCTGAGCAACAGCTGCTTCATGACCCTTAAAGGGGGTTGTGACCCTCTGCCCCAGCCTCTGCTTCAGAAAGCCAGGCTGAAGGCCTGAGTCAGGGGGCTCTGAGGGGCCCCTTCCAGCCTGGATGCAGCCCTTGACACCCACTGTCAGACCCTATCCTGGCCGGGGCCAGCTCTAGCTCTAGATCTAGCTCCTGTTGTCAGGAGACCTCAGTGGGGATGGGGGGTGGCGAGATATCAGCAGGGACAGACCCCCACATCCTGTTCTAGGGTTTCTACACTTCGCTCTCTCAAAGCCGCCATCATCCCTCTCTGGGTTTTGCCTCTTTAATGCGTCCGCCGGTTTGGGAGGCCACTCTCACTTCCACAGCTGGCTCCCAAATGCAAAGGGACAACAGGCTCGCTCCATGCCAGGGCACCCGCACTCGAATCTCTGTTTCCTGTCACTGCAGTCACGCCACAGCCCTCTTCTTACCCCCAGGAAAATTTATTTTCTCTTAATCATTTTTCAAGAACACCACCACTAAAAGGCTTTTCACAACGCAGATAAATTCTGCTCACCAAATCACGGTTTTCCTATTTATCTAAAAGAAGAGGTCACTTGAGCAAGTTCACCAACCAAAGGGCTTTTTCCTCTGATGGGAGCTTTGTGTGGGCTGGGTACCCTCAGCTTCCCTCTCTGATTGGACAAGCTGGACAGATACGCCAGTCCTGACACAGCCCAGACCACACAGCACATCTATTTTTTTTATGTGCTGGAGCAGAAGATACTTTTAAAAGGAAACACGAATGGTGGGAAAGGAGGGAGGGACGAGCTGAAGGTTTATGGACTAGAAACAATTTCTAAAATGGGAAGTTAAAGTGTGTAGCCTTTGCATCACTGTATTTGCTGTGGACTATCAGTAGCAAAACTCCAAGGGCGGGGGCGGGGGAACCTCTGTGCCCTGGTCTCCCATTGAAGAGAACAGACACTTGGATTAAGAAAATTGGAACCAGGGCTGGAGCGATAGCACAGCGGGTAGAGCATTTGCCTTGCACGCAGCCAACCTGGGTTCAACCCTCAGCATCCCATATGGTCCCCCGAGCACTAGCAGGAGTAATTCTTGAGCAAAGAGCCAGGAGTAACCTCTAAGTGTGGCTGGGTGTGACCCATATAAGCAAAAAAAATTGGAATCTTGTTAAATGTGAACACCCCAAAAGCTCTCAAGGAGGGAGAGAGAAGAGGAGGAGGAGGAGGAGGAGGAAGAGGAGGAGGAGGAGGAGGAAGAAGAAGAAGAAGAGGAGGAAGAGGAAGAGAGTGTTTGCCATACTGGCAGGTTGGGAGGGCGGTGGGGGTTGGTGGGAGGGAAACTGGGGACACTGGTACTGGGAAGTGAGCCTTGGCAGAGGATGGGTGTGGGAACACTGACATGATCACTTGACTTCCCATAGATCATCGATTACTCGAGCAGGCACCAGTAACATCTCAATATGTCCTGTCACATGCGAGATAGCCCAAGGGCATCTGCCCGCTCCAGGAACAGAAAGAGCCTCAAACCATTCCATCAAGTCATGGGAATGAGGTCTATAATTGATACTGGTATTGGCATGTCAAATACTACACAGGTAGCTTGCCAGGCTCTGCCATGCAGGTGGGATAATCTTGTAGTCACCTCAAAACTCGAGCAATGACATGAACAGCTTTGTAATGGTCTAGCTCATGGTGATCCAATAAAAGTTTTTAACTGAACAAATAAACAAAGAAGCTCTCCAGGAGCACCCGGTTGTGGAGCCATGTGCTGTGTCTCTCACCTGGGCCTCCCGAACACATACGGTCCCAACTCCTTCCTGTGCTCGATGATCTTCTGGGCCTGCTCTTGGGGAATGTCGATCTGCAGAGCTGGCGGGATGCTGGAACTAATGAAGCAGTTGATAATCATGGTGGTCTTCTTCTGGATGGTGGCTTCGTCACAATGAGAGTGGCACAGATCCTGGGCAAGGAGGGAAAGAGAGAGCGGGAGATGACTCTCCACTGGGAGGCAAAGCTTGGCAGCACCGTGGCCATAGGCGTGTCCATTCACGCATACATTTAACATCCAAGGACAGCCCAGGAAGACTATTTTAGAAAGTCCTGGGGTGGGGCCACCGAGATAGGAAGAGGATAAGGCAATTGCCTTGCAGGCGGCTGAGCCCAGCACCCTCTGGACCTGAGCTGCTCGGAGGCCCATTAAAATTAAACAAAACAAATGTGAATACATATAAGATGAGACAATATTAAAATGAAGACGAAAGCTTAATGGAATGATGGCATTACAATGATGGCATTACAATGTGAAGATACTTAAATCATCACAGACTTTGGGAACTTTGAATTCTAGGCCAGAAAAGCACACACGTTGATTAAGTATCGCTGTCTTACTCTGTTCAAGAAAGGAAAGGTGAGGGGTTTGCCAAGAGAGGTTTGACATGCGATTTGGCACAGGCAGTGTGTGAGAAGCTTGGTGTGCGTGCTACACCGTGAAACAGAACTTTCTATTCCCCCCAGCATCCCTCAGGAAAACGCCTGTTTACAACACACACATTTGGCATGTTCTGCTTATCCTCACTGCTAGGGAGATTATGATATAGAATTCTCTGTGAGTCTGGTTATAATTTTGAGATATGAGAGTTAGGAATGAAGACAAATGGGTCTCAGTCTATCAGCAGGATTCTGAGGGCCACAGGGTGGTTCTGGACAGACAGAACGGGTCTCTACCTGCTTTGCCTTTTATACCCTGGCCAAGGTTTCTGGCAAAGCAAACAACCCTGTGCCCCCCTCCACTCAGGACGGTCTCACAGGCTCCCCCCCTCACACCCCACCATCCACCATCCCTCCAGTCCCACCAGCCAATGACTTGTGTCTCCCCCACAGAAGGAACGCTGTCTGTCCTTGGCTGAGAGGGGAGGGCAACCTCACAGTTTAACCTGGACCTTTGTAGGAGCTCAGTAACTGAATATATATGCATGCCTCTAGTCCTTTATAGGATCTCAATAAAGACCTCATTCCCATGACTTGATGGAATGGTTTGTGGCTCTTTATGTTCCTAGAGTGGGCAGATGCCCTTCGGCTATCTCGCATGTGACAGGGACGTATGGAGATGTTACTGGTGCCTGCTCGAGTAATCGATGATCTACGGGAAGTCAAGTGATCAAGTGATCAAGGCCTTTAAGCACACACAGAGACAGACACACACACACATACACACACAACATGCATGCACAAAGGAGATAAAGTCATACTACATTCCAGTATGACATGAGCGAATGACAATGTGGCATCCCACCACTATTGTCGCCAGGTCCCTTCTGCAGTGCAGCCTCCCCCGTGGTCTCTAGAGACCTTCAGCTGAATGTTTGGGTTCTTCCTGCATCTCATCGTCTGGGGCAATGTTAGATGAGGAGTCTGGAGCCTCCCGTGGCGAGGGAGGTGGTTAGCATCTGAGGGCAGCGCTTTAGTTTCCTCCCCGATTCCAGCTGTGTCCCACCACCCCACCCCATTAACCGCCTGATGCTAGAAGGGTCTTCACGGCCCCTTGCCTGAGCTTCTCCATACATAAAGTGGTGAAAGCAACAGCCTCACCTCAGAATGTTCGTGAAGAGAAATGGGTTCTTACACAAAAGACACCAAGTATCTGGCAGAAAACGAACATTTAATCAGAGAAAGCCAGATTTTAAAAAAAGGAAGCACAGAGACTGGTGAATATTTACCTTGCACAAGACAGACCCTAGTACGATCCCCTGGCACTGCCACAAGTGATCTCTGGAGCACAAAAGCAGGACAGGAGTAAGCTCTGAGCACTGCTGGTTATGGCCCCAAACCTCAATAAATAAATAAATAAATAAATAAACAAATAAACAAATAAATAAAGATGGCTTCCAGAAAGTTCCTCTCCCTCATGACCAATTCACATACTCCCACTTCAGTGGAAACTTTCTGAGGCTTCCACGCCCCGCCCACAACCCCTGCTCTAGCTCAAACAACACCCATTGGAGCCTGGGTCATAATTCATAGTGCCCCATGGTAACTGCTGGGTTTTGCTGGGGTCCCGGGGTCATGCCCTGTGATGCTCGGGAGTTGCTCCTGACAGCATGCAAGGTACCAGGTGTTGCCCGCTGGGGTTGAACCTGGGCCTCCTGCATGCAAAGCCTGCACTCACCCTGCTAAACAGGATTTGGTTTTAATGAAAGATACTCCCAGAGGGGTGAGGCTGTGTCATAGTTATGTTATCCCTGATCTAGCACAAGGGCGGACACATGATATAATGAACAAATGGACAGTGAGTGGACAGCACCAATGACTATGGCAAGATTTTTAATAGCTACCTAATATTGTATATTGGCTACTACACACCAGAAAAGACTAGTAAGAAGGCCAACGGTGGCTTTGGAGAAGAAATAGTCACAAAACCTAGGGCTATTTGTGCCTGAATCTATGGATTTGTAATTTTTCTTTCAACTTTTTTTTATAACACCCAGAGGTGCTCAGACTGGATGAAGCCACCATCCAGAAGAAGACCACGACAATTATCCACTGCTTTATTAGTTCCAGCATCCCACAGCTCTGCCCATCCACATCTCCCAAGAGCTTCAAGCACAGGTAGGAGTTAGGACCATATGTATTCTGGGAGACTCAGATTTCATTTAACTCTTTCAAGGTTTCTCAATACCTTGAAAAACCTAAGACCGTAAGTCAACCATTGGCAGGGTCAAGGGCCACAAGATGCTGGGAGTGAACTCAAGGCCTCACACTTGCTGGGAGTCTGCTCAACCCCGTGAGCCCATCCCATGCCCGTGATGGGTATTTAATGCCTATTTCACAAGGATTGGTCACTCGTTCTCAGCCTGACTGGGTTTACTCATACCAGCTTAGACAGTCCTACCTCCCCATAATCAATCACTCTCTATTCTAGAAAAGACTTTACCTTCTTCTGAACTCAAAACTAAATGCTAGATGGGTCTTTGCATCCCCATGCCTAGAGTAACAGCCTCACCTCACAGAATGCTGGTGAAGAGAAATGAGTCATCATGCAAAAGGCACCAAGTATTGGGCAGAAAGCTTAACATTTAATCAGAGAAATCCAGATTAAAATAAAGGAAGCACCAAGACTGGGGAACATTTGCCATACACATGACTAATCCTGGTTTAATCCTGGCAATGACAGGAAATACTGGGAGCTGGAACTGGTACAATTAGGGTTCAACAATTAGGGGCACAGCAATTAGGGTCCAACAATTAGGGTATGACAATTAGGGTTCAATATTTAGGATTCAACAGTTAGGGTTCAACAATTAGGGCACAACGATTAGGGTTCAACAATTAGGGTTCAACAATTAGGGATTCAACAATTAGGGTTCAACAACTAGGGTTCAACAACTAGGGTTCAACAATTAGGGTATGACAATTAGGGTACAACAATTAGGGTTCAACAGTTAGGGTTCAACAATTAGGGTTCAATAACTAGGGTACAATAATTAGGGTAAAATACCTGCCTTTTTCCAAGCTAGTTCTGATTTCTAGCACTAAATAGTCCCCTGAGCAATCCTGGACCTTAGGCCCAGGAGTAGCCCCCAGCATCCACACACATGAATACACATACACATGCACACACTTACACATACAAAATAATATGGTTCTTCTTTACAACTGCCAAGCATTGGAAACCACCCAGTTGCACATAGACCTAAAACTTGATAAAAACATTGTCTCGTGATGCACACTTAAAACTTACCTGGCATTGTAATGTAATGCAAAAAAATGCAAAAACTAAGAAAAATTAAAGTATTTAAAAATAAATAAAGTAATTAAAAATAAATAAATAAAGTAATTAAAAATAAACAAAGTAATTAAAAATAAAGTAATTAAAAATAAAGGAAATATACAAGAATTTGGTTCTTCCTAATTCCAGAATCTCTCTCAACTCTGTGGGTTTATTTATTTGTAAGCCACGGTCTCTGGTTTCTATAGCTATGACCGTGTTTGGGAGGGGTTCCTGTAAAGAGCTCTTGCTAGAGTACTGAATGTGTCTCAGGACACAGGTGTTCAGTATGCCATAGAGAAATGATATACGGCATTCAGTACATTATAGAGGAATGATATACAGGCGTTCAGTACGCTATAGAGGAATGATATACAGGCGTTCAGTATGCTATAGAGGAATGATATACAGGTGTTCAGTACGCTATAGAGGAATGATATATGGGTGTTCAGTATGCTATAGAGGAATGATATATATGCATTCAGTATATTATAGAGGAATGATATACAGGCATTCAGTTATTGAGGAATGATATACAGGTGTTCAGTACATTATAGAGGAATGATATACAGGTGTTCAGTACACTATAGAGGAATGATATATAAGCATTCAGTATATTATAGAGGAATGATACAGGCGTTCAGTTATAGAAGAATGATGTACAGGTGTTCAGTTATTGAGGAATGATATACAGAAATCAAGTTCAACATTTTTAGGCATCCTCATTAGTTATAACACAGAAATGCTCTGACCATAAAACACAAGACCATAATTTCTAGGCTCACTATCACCCTTGACTACACAATAATAAATGAATCTAATAAAAATAATAAATGCCTCCATTTTGCATATTATTTTTTTTTCAATCCGCCCAGGTATGCTGAACCAGAGACTCTCAGACATGGGGCAGAGCTGCTACTTGCTCTCCCTGTGCCCAGCCGCTCATGAGGCGCCCGGGAGGCATGGCGGGTTCTAGCCCTGGCCTGCCACCCCAGCAGAGCCTCACAACAAGCCAGACGACCCCCTACTCCATGGGGCCCGCCATTTTCCACATCTGGACTTCCCTCTCATCACAACTCCACCCAGCAGACCAGACTATTGCGGCCGCGCAGTTCATCAATAAATGCTTTATTTAGAGGTGACTACAACAGTATGCCACCCGCACGGCAAGCCTGGCAAGCTGCTCGTGTAGTATTTGATATGCCAAATACCAGTAACATTTATATTAGGTCATTCCCATGACCTAATATAATGGTTTGAGGCTCTCTATGTTCCTGGAGCAAGCGGATGCCTTTGAGTTCTACTAGCATGAGACAGGACATATGGAGATATTACTGGTACCTGCTCTAGCAAATAGATGATTAACGGGAAGATAGTGATTTTGCATATTGGTAGGAAGAGAAAAAATATGAATATCATACAACTCTTGTCCACAGACACAACTAAGAATTGGATTAGTTAATAATTAATATCAATTAAATATAAATAAAATAAATAACATAAAAGCATTAAATTAATAAAACACATTAATTTATAAATTGACAGAAATGAATTAATTGCTATTAATGCATTTTTCTCAAAAAGATACTTTTTCTCTTGCTCTCAAGACAGTACCTTATATTTTTGGACTTCTTGCCAGAAGCGTACCCGCTTTCCAATAAATCTCCTTTGAGAGCCACAAACCGTTGGAATTGTTTGGCGGTGATTGATTCAATAACGCTTTGCGGAAAGCAATGATTTCACAAGATGAAGATATCCATTTACTCTCCACGGGCTGTCCAAATAGAAAACACAGGAAAGAGCTGACAACTGTCCCTCCACCCCACCCATCTCCCCTTTCTCTCTTTTATAATTTTGTGGCATTCACCTTTTAAAGAGGCAAGGCCCTGATTAAGTGATTTAGAACACATGACAGCACCATTTAAGCATGGGTACGACCTTTGCCTTGCATGTGGCTGTCCTGGGTTTGATTCCAGTACCCCATATGGTTCCCTGTGTATAGCTTGCTCAGGATTAAGTTCTGAGTACAGCTTGCACCTGGCTCTGCTTTCAGGGATCACTCCTGTAAGGCTCAGGAGCTCATATGGCATGCCAGGGACTGAGCCAGCATTGCCTGCATGCAAGGCAGTCAGCTTACTTGCTGCATTATAGCTCTACGGCACCTCACCTGCTGCACTATAGCTCTACGGCACCTCACCTGCTGTACTATAGCTCTACGGACCCTCACCTGCTGTACTATAGCTCTACGGACCCTCACCTGCTGTACTATAGCTCTACGGACCCTCACCTGCTGTACTATAGCTCTACGGACCCTCACCTGCTGTACTATAACTATGGTACCTCACCTGCTGTACTAAGCTCTATGGTACCTCACGTGCTATATATTGCCCTTTGCTTTCTCTCTTTTTTGGAGGCAAGGGGGTCGCTGAGTGCTTAAAATATAAAAATAGTTCATCATTAAGGAACTTTTTCTAAATTTTTAGTGAAAATTATCAAATCATTTTACTGATAAGTAGGAAATGTACCAGAGTTTCACCCTGGAAAATCTTATTTCTAAATGAGACACGTTATTAATATAGGATGTTATTATTTGTAATGAATAATAATAAATGATGACTTATACATTACTTTTTATTGTTTTGGGGTTGTGGGGCCATGTGGGGCAGTGACAGAGTCTGGGGCTCCCACATGCAAATCCAGGACTCAGCCTTTAAGCCATTTCTCTGGTCTAAATTTCTCTGACTAAAGACTCATTTTACATAATAAAAATGGCCCCAGAGTCCATAATGTTATTAATCTTTTAGGCATTGCTACCTTTACTCTGTTACCATTTTGAAACAGAAGATCGACATTTTCCTTTCTTTTCTTTTTTTCTTTTTTGGCAGAGTGGGGGCATGGTTGGACCACACCCAGTGGTGCTCAGGAATCACTCCTGGCAGGCCCAGGGAACCAATGGGGTGCTGGGATTGAACCCATGTCTGCCCTGTGCAAGGCAAACTTTACCCTATTTGCTGTTCTATTGTTCCAGCCCAAGATGCAATATTCTTCACTCTGTCATTGGTTGGCACATACTGACCCCTTTCAGCATCCAGATATAAAAGCATATGAGCTGTATTGTTGTGTTTACAGATTTGATTTCCTTTTTTCCGCAGGACACATTTTATTAAATTTAACGAATCCCGCTTGAGTCTGGGAAACCTGCTTCACAGGCCATTTTAGGAAAGGGATCCTCAGACCCTCACCCCATACCTCTCCTTAGTAATTAGAACCGAAATTAGAAACTTAGTGAAGGTTTAAGACCTGCTTCTGAAGGTGCTAAAATTTAGTTGCTTAACAAGCCTGTCACATAGCACTGGAAAACAGCATCATATACAATGCACAGTTGCACATAACAGAAGCCCAGTCTCCAAACACAAGTCTGGAACAGTTTCCTTTCAAGGTAAAATCGGGGGTGGGGGGCGTGGCAGCTGGGGAGTGTGTCCCCACAGACGAACATTAGTCTAAAATTTGAATAAATCCTCCTGTTTGTGCGTTTGTGGGGCCCACCCAGGTATAGTTTGTCATTAACACATGGCAAGGAAACTGGAGAGACAGCACAGCGGGAGGGTGTTTGCCTTGCACGTGGCCCACCCAGGTTCAATCCCCAGCACCCCACATTGTTCCCCCGAGCACCACCAAGAGTAATTCCTGAGTGTAGAGCCAGAAGGAACTCCTGAGCATCACCGGGTCTGACCCAAAAAGAAAAAATAAATAGTTGCAGGATGAATCCACACCCGTTTGTGGGTTTGTCAGGGAAAGTGTAGCCACCAACCTGCATTATGAGAAGCCAACCAGACCCATTCTAGCAAGGTACCACCTGGACAGAATGAAACAGTTCTCTTAAGTCTTAGCTCGACGTTTCCAGCTCTAAGTCTGGTTCCGACTAAGAGCTGGAGACTTAGGCCAGGACTATTGAAGGACTCCCGGAATGAACCACCACGGGTTCTACTCCCAGTAAACCCGTTGTAAGTGGGAGAAAAAGGAAAATACAGATTTAAAGTCCAAGTACACAGTGTCAGGTGGGATAGGTCAAGGAAAGAGCTCAGATAGATTTCACCTTCCCCCCAATAGACTTCACTCTCCCCGGATAGAGTTCACTCCCCCCACCAACAGACTTTACTCTCCCCATAGACCTCACTCTCCCCCATAGACTTCACTCTCCCCCAATAGACCACTCTCCTTGGGAACCCCCAAACCCTGGTCTCCAGGAACTGGGGGACTTAGTCTGCCATGAGGCAGGAAGAGCGGGGCCCGGCCCTAGAAGAGCCTCCAGCCACTGGGCCACTTGCCTTCCAGACGCCCGATCTTCCTCTCGTGCCTCTGCAGGAGCAGCCCTTCAGCCACGTCTTCCATCTGGATCTACCAAGCAAAAGGGGTTGCCCCAGTTAGTCCTAGTCTAAAGCTGTGAAATCACAAACTAGATGCATTGCTTTAAAAAGTGAGGTGGAGTTGGGGTGGCTAATAGAGAGAGGTGGGAGGAGAGCCAGCGCCAGGCGGGAAGATATAACTGCAGGCAGACGGTGTGATTGCCCTCGGCAAATCGGTGAGAACTGGAGTCAACTCCAGCACCAGCCTCCTGGTGGGTCTCCTGAAAGCCGAGGTTGAGGCACCGCCAAAACTTCCCAGAATCCTGTGACTTTTTCTAGCCACAGGAAACTGAACCAGAGCACAAACACTGCTGAATCCTGGAGGTTTGGCCAGCCACAGTAGCTTCCCCTTTCTCCATAGGGAAAGTTGTCCTGCCAAATCACGCTGTGCTATGGGGCTCCATCTCCCCAGCTCTAGCAGCTAGGGTCGGAGTTGACCTGGAGCCTGGGCTCTGATCCCAGCCTCGAGTTTCTCTGAACAGACTTGGAGAAAGGAGTCCTGGAGTCTCGCTGGGTGCCCAAGGCTGTCCTATACCACCCTGTATTTAATGTTGGGTGTCAACTCGTCCCCTCCAGTCTAGATACCCAGCACTGATTTACAATAAAGAGAGAGACAGAGAGAGATATGGGAAGGGAAAGCATTCACATTGGTAATGGGAAAAGTACGCTGGTGAAAGTTCAGATGTTGGAATGCTAAATGGCTAAAACCCAATCATGAACAACTCTGTAATTGTGTATCTCAGGGTGATTCAATAAAACCCTTTTTTTAAGGAAAAAAAGTTGTCAGGATCAGGTTGTGTTGTTAGCCACCAAAAGAACACAAAGGTAGAAACTGACAATACAGCAACTGTGGTATATCATGTGAGAAAATGTGGATAATAATAATGATAATAATAATGATAATCATCATCATCATCATCATAATATTAGGAAGCCAAGGAAATGATCTGAGTCTGGTTTCTTGGCACGGCCCCTTGCACACCCTCATGGTTTATCTGATGTCTAGTTCTTTTTGCTTGTTTTGTGGTATCAGAAATATAACTCAGAACTTCACAGGAGCTAGGGAGATGGACTCTTCATGGCGATATCAGACAGCAATTACCAGTATGAATCCCATTCTTGTGTCCAATGAGGAAACTAAGGTGATAAAACTCAAAGTTGTGCAATATGTCAGTGTTGAGGTGAAACAACTTATTCTACACACTTTAAAAATATTTATGTATATATAATATCTATATTATATATACACATATATACTACTTGGGCAGAATGAGATACATATACATATATAGGCATAAACATGTTTACATATATACACATATGTGTACACATACATACAAATATACATATGTACATATGCATATATACACATATACATATATATTTATTATCCTTAGCCATCCTGCAAGACCTTGGGAGGCACTCCTGTGGTATCACTGCCCCATTACCAAGACAGTGGTAATGGGGATACACAAGGGCTATACACAGTAATGTAGGGAGTGGAAGGAATATGGGGATCCAGGGCTTGAACTCATGACCTCATGCAGGCTGGGCATATGTTCTACCCCTGAGCTCCCCAGCCCCTAGCTCTGCTCTTACCCACAATGCTTTGCAGGTACAGTGTGTGGGCGCAGAGAGACCCCCTGGCATTTGGCATGGACTAGGGACCTTAACCCAAGCCCACATACCTTTATCTTCTGCCGTGCCATAAACTGTCCACTGGCAAGAAACAAGGGCAACCACACATTTTCCAGCCTCTTGAGGACGTGCTTCTGGACCTCCACAAGAACAGATGCGTCCAGATGCTCGTAGGATCCTGCCCCAGCCGCCGCTGAGCTGCATTATCTGGGCAGACAAGAGGAAACAGAGATGGCCAATGTCATCACTAGCTCATTAACTCATTCACCTCCAAGCCACTGGCTCGGGGCATCCCTCTCCCTTTCCATCAAGCTCCCTAGCCCCAGAGAATGTGGGACTGAAAGAGAAATCCCCTGGTACAGCTAGAGAATTCCAAGCTCCCAGAGCACTTTGTGAGCTGTTACAGCAGCGAATGGCATGGCCCTGCAGCCCAGTCCACAGAGCTGAGGGTTTAGAGCAGGACCAGTGGTTTGACCTTTCTTACACCAGCAGACCGCATGGGTCCTTCGGGTGATTGAAGACCTGGGTTAAGTGACAGTTTGCAAAGAACACAGGAGTGGAGGGGTCTGTGTCCTGTATGACAATGAGCAAGGCTGTTGCTTCTTTCTGTCCCTCCAAGCCCCCAGTGTATTCAACTCTGAAAATAGGGAATTGACCTCATCATTTTTCAAGTCCTGTAGGTCTGATATACTTTTTTTTTTGGGGGGCTTTTTTTGGGGGTTATACCCGACAGTGCTCAGGGCTTACTCCTGGCTCTGTGTTTAGTGGTCACTCTTGATAATCTCAGGAACCAAACAGAGTGCCAGGGATCACACCAGGGTCTGCATATAGGTATAATATTCTATGAATCTAATTCTAGTCAGATTGAGAAAAGGATTTTCTTCCACGCATGAGGAAAATAGGGCATTCATGAGTCAAGAGAGAACTCTGGGTAGACAAGAGGAAACAGAAATGGCCAATGTCATCACTAGCTTATTAACTCATTAATAACTCACTATTAACTCATTATCTCACATATATGAGAGTGTCTGACTCTCAAATATATGGTGCCTGGGGCTGGAGCGATAGCCCAGCGGGTAGGGCATTTGCCTTGCACGCAGCTGGCCTGTGCCGGCTCGGGTTCGATCCCCAGCATCCCATATGGTCCCCCGAGCACCGCCAGGAGTAATTCCTGAGTGCAGAGCCAGGAGAAACCCCTGAACATTGCCGGTGTGACCCAAAAAAAAAAAATATATGGTGCCACCGGCTTGGGAATCTGGAGGCCCACCAGGAGGCAAAGCCCTCTGCTGCAACAACTTGTAAGAAAGTCAAGGCAGCAGAAAGGAATAAAGTCATGCTATAGCAACAGAATGTGACTCAAGGCAACACCCTTTAATGATAAGTAAATGAAGAGGGAGGAGGAAGGGGGAGGAGCGGGAGGAAGGGAGGACAACCAAATTGCAATTCTGCTGCCAGGACCCGCAGGAACACCATGTGACACCGGTCTCTTGTATATAAACTAGAGAAAACAAAGATAAGGTGGAAAACGAGATGAGGTGATGAGAAAGCCAATCACTGGTTAAACTCTGCAGGAAGCCCGAGCATCTTCTATGGGAGAAGTGGGTTGGCTTTTCCACTGAACCCTAAACTCTCAGCATCTCATACATGAAGGGTTCACACAGTAGCATCAGATTCCACGAAGCCACAAAATGTGTCCCCATGCCAAACAGAAAACGAAAATTTTCCGTGTGTTTATTTCCTAAACACCCGCCACCCCAGCAGAGCCTTGCAACAAGCCAGACGACCCCCCCACTCCATGAGGGCCGCCATTTTCCACATCCGAACTTCCCTCTCATCTGAACTCCACCCAGCAGAACAGCCTATCACAGCCCAGCTCTCATGGCCATCAATAAATGTTGGATTTAGAGATGACTACAAGAGTATGGTACCCACGGCAGAGCCTGGCAAGCTACCTGTGTCTTATTTGCTATGCCAAATACCAGTAACAATTTTAGACCTCATTGCCATGACCTGATGGAATGGTTTGAGGCTCTTTATGTTCCTGGAGCAAGCAGGTGCCCTTGGGCTCTACTAGCATGAGACAGGATATATGGAGATGTTACTGGTGCCCGCTCGAGCCAATCGATGATAAATGGGAAGACAGTGATACAGTGATATTTCCTAATTTTCTTATTGAGATATCCAGTCAGTTTGCTAACCCACCCCAGACAAACAGAAAATTTGGTCAAGGCTCTTTATTCAGATTTCTCCCCCTCACTTCTAGCATCTTGGTTCATTACCTACCATCCAGCTCAAACCCGGAGATCTTAATTTGGCAGATTTTTTTCTTTAACTTATTGGATTTAACATTGATCTGAAGTTTGCACTTTTATAAATATAGGTAGTTAGGAGTTGGCATCATTTTAAGCTATCAAAGTTGAGAGATCACTATCACGCATTTGATCTCTGTGTAGTGACATCATCGAAGCCATGATCATTCTGAATTCTTGATATTTCAAAAGGATGGACTTTAGCATCTTTCATATGCTCAGTGTGTTATGGGAATACTCAATCCTGCTGCTGAATCCCAATATGACACCTTTTGCTGTAAATATTACCCACAGGAAATATTCATGATCATTATAAATGATAAATAATAATCACTTAATTAATTGATTGGTGGTGAAGACCATTATGCTTTGGTCCAACATAATGCCAAAGCGAGGCTGGAAAGAAAGTACAGAAGGTAAGGTGCCTGCCTTGCATACGACTGACCCTGGAGAGACCCTGAGTTCAGAGTCAGGAGGGAGCCCTGAGAACTACTAGGGATGGGCGTCCCCAACCTGCTGTGTCAGTGGAAACGGTTTCTGGGGACAATGCTATGGCATATTGTGGTAAATAGGATTTTCCAAAGATCAGTTATGTTTGGAGCACTATCAGTAGAGAAAGGAATAGAAAAGAGGAATAAAAAGGTTAGCGTGGCTGTATTCCTACCTTTGAAAGGTGTGGCGACACTGTGCCCTACACCCCAACTTTGCTCTGCATATCCCAAATGCCTGGGTGGTGTCTGGCATCTTGCAGTGCTCATGATTAAGCATGGATGGCCCAGTGGATGGGTAACAGTCGTTTTTAGGGGCCAGGGAGATAGTACGGTGGGTAGAGTACTTGCCTTGCATGTGGTTGACCTGGGTTTGACCCCCCAACCCTCATATGATCCCCAGAGCTTGCCAGGATTGATCCCTTGAGCACAGAGCCAGGAATAAGTCCTTAGCACAGCTGGTTGTACCTCCAAAAATAAAAAAAAGTTCATTATTATTCTACAAATTGCTTTTAACAAATATCAGTCTCCGAGGTTTTTTAAGCCACACCCTGCAGAAGTTGGGGGGCTACTTGTGCGAGGTCCGGGGAACCACACACCAGGACCGCACCGAGTCTCACATATGAAGCCTGGGGTCTAGCCTTTGGAACCACATGCCTAGTCCTTAAAAAAGGACACATTTTTCACAAATACATAACGAGTGGGTGATACTGACCATATCTAACATCACTTGTAAAAAGCAAAAATATAAAAGACAACTTGCAGATATTTTTTCATATTTCAGTAAAGAAAATGGTTCAAGTATTTAATACCTGGTTCTGATGATACAGAGAAGCTGGACTATTGGGTCCAAAGAAATATTTTTTATTCAGGTATTTGTTTTTAATGAGTATAGATTTCGCCTCCCTCTGCTTGCGATCCATGTATGGGATTCTCCGGAACTGCTCAATCTCCATCCAGCACATAAGGTCCAGGCTAAAATGCAAAGAAAGCAAAGTGCGGTGTTCTTAATTATTTCTCTCCAGTCAACAAGATACCCAACAAGCATTTGTGTTTACTTTTTTTTTAATTTTTAAGTAGACCTTTTTGTTTGTTTTATTTTTGGTGGGCTATACCATGTAGCACTCAGAGGTTACTCCTGGATCTGCACTCAGGGATCAATCCTGGCAGGCTCTTAGGATATCATGTGTAGCGCTGCTATGTACAAAAGCAAATGCCCTGTCTACTGCACTATTGTCCGGCCCTAAATAGACTAATTTAGGATGACTTTTGATCTTTATTTGTATTTAATTTGTTTGCTTTTTGGGGGGGGTCACACCCAGCAATGTTCAGGGATTACTCCTGGCTCTTCACTCAGGAATTACTCCTGGAAGTGCTCAGAGGACCATATGGGATGCCGGGATTGAGCCCAGGTTGGCCACATGCAAGGCAAATGCCCTACCCGCTGTGCTATCGCCTCCGGCCCCATAGGATGATTTTTTAAATTATAATTTGATAACATGGTAATGATGTTGATGTTTAGTGTACTGAAGTATAAATTTACTGTGGCAAACCATCACCACTTCCACCAAAAATAATTTTGACAGAAACTACCAAATGGTTGTCATGCCAGAGATAGAGTACAGAGGTTAAGGCACTTGCCTTGTATGTGGCTGACCTGCGTTCAACCACCAGCACCACATACGGTCCACTGTGCCCTCCAGGAGTGATCCCTTAGCACTGAGCCAGGAGTGAGCCCTGAGCACCACTGGTGTGGCACAAAAACCAAATAAATGGATAATTAAATGAAAGAAAGAGAAAAGGAAGAGAGAAAGGAAGAGGAAGGAAGGAAGGAAGGAAGGAAGGAAGGAAGGAAGGAAGGAAGGAAGGAAGGAAGGAAGGAAGGAAGGAAGGAAGGAAGGAAGGAAGAGAGAGAGAGGTTGACTTGGCAGGTGAGCATGTATTTAGATTATGGAGCTAAAGCCAACAGTTCTCTATGCCTGACCCTCTCCTGGGTCACTTAGGTGCCATCACGCCATTTAAGTACACGACAGAAATGAAGGCAGGCTGGGATCAGGAAAGGCCACATCATAGTCAGGCTTTCCATGTTCTTTCTATTCCTGAGGGGTGAACAACCCGTTTTCAATATGGGAAAACGCCATCTCTACAGCCTATATGGCAAACTATTCAATTGAGAAAAATCCTCAGAACAACAAAGGTTGAGGTTGTTCTTGGACTGAAATTAGGTTCCCAGGTGGAACCAGTTTCAACTGAGGAGAAAAAAATTCTTTAAAAAATTTTTTAATCGAATCATCATGAGAGACAGTTACCAAGTTGTTCATGATTGAGTTTCAGTCATACAATGTCCTATGAGTAGGAAAATTCTTGAAAAATATATTGTATCAGTAACATAGAACTGAGCATTAAATACAGACAAAAAATGCAAATGATGGCTTCTAAGTGTACGTAGTACAACCCACAATGTGTGGGAGAAGGAGGAGAGAGAGAGGGAGAGGAGAGGAGATAAAGAACCTGCCATTTAGGCGGGATGTGGGGGGGGGAGGGAATTGGGGACATGAGGGGCACTGGTGGAGGGGGGGTGCTGGAACACCATGTGACCGAAACCCTCAAGCGTGAACAACGTTGTAATTGTATATCTCACGGTGGTATAATAAAATGTTAAAAAAAATCATATGGAACCCTGGATTCTCATTGATTTCAATACACTAAAGATAGAATTAAAAGTATACATACATGGTTCAGAGAGATGACTCAAATGGTTATAGTGCATAAAAATATATTGTATCAGTACTTTAACTGATATTAGATTAAATACATCACAAACTATCAAGATTCCCATAGTGAAAAAAATAGAACTTTTTTTTTTTTTGCTTTTGGGTCACACCCAGTGATGCTCAGTGGTAATTCTGGCTCTGCACTCAGAAATCATTCCTGACAGTGCTTGGGGACCATCCAGGATACCATGGATCGAACCCAGGTTGGCCATGTACAAGGCAAACGCCCTACCTGCTGTACTATCACTCTGGCCCCTACATATCCACGAATACAAATTATAAAGTAGTATAATGAGTATATTATAAAGTAGAATAAAGTATATTATTACTTTATTCTACTTTATAATAAATATTATAAAGTAGTATAATAATATTTATTACTTTATAATAAATATTATAAAGTAGTATAATGAGTTTGAGCACTTAGTGAAATGCATTAAAAACTACTACTCAGAAATGGCGACGAAAACAACTATCTAGAATATGTTAAAGTATCAGATAAGGAATAATGAGGGGCTGGTGACAAATGAGGAAGCTCTGACCATCAATGTTACCTGACACGAAACCTCATAAAACCACTTAAAATAACATTTGGAGGTTTCTAGTATCAATACCCACTCCTGACAGTTTTCAAACAATTATGGCCATTAGCTTTTATGGAACCTGGGTACCATCTTGTACCAAGTAACTATTAGAATGCTGAGTAACTATCGTTTAAAATGAAACAAGGTAGTTTAGAAAAATATCTGGAAAGAAAAAAACACATTTAAATGGTTCAATTTCTCACCTTGAATAATGAGTCTCCAGAAACTGAGAGAAATGTTCAAATTCCAGCTTGTTGTTAAGTAGGTCATTAAAAGTAAAATCTTTAAATTCTTCAGGAACATTATTCCAATATTCTGTTTGCTTATAAATACTAGGAAGTTGTAAAAGATCACGTCCAACACCCTCCGCTGTGTCCTGGTAAAAGAATACTTTCCAGAAAAATCTCAAACATAACCTTATTTTCCAAATCTAAACAGAAGACATTATATAAAAATCAACCCTTCTTTTAATTTTTTTTCCAGATGCATTTTTAGTATTTATTAAATTTTTTCATACAGTGTTCCAACACCCATCCCTCCACCAGTACACATTTCCCAACACAGTTTGCCCCGTTTTCCTCCCACCCCCATAACCTGCCTCTATGGCATGCACTTTTCTTCTCTCCTCTCTCTCTCTCTCTCTCTCTCTCTCTCTCTCTCTTTTCTCTCTCCCTCCTTCTCTCCCCCCTTTTGCATATTCTGGTTTGCAATACAGACACTGAAGGGCTATCATGTATGTTCCTTCACCTACTTTTGATACTCAGTTCTAGAATAGCATTACTATTTCCAACTATTATTGTCAAACTGGTCCCTTCTCTATCTTACCGACGCTCTGGCCCCATATACAACTCTTCTTTTTTTAAAAGTACTGTATTAGGTAACATGGTCACTATAGTGGTACTGTACCTCACCACCACCAAAGCACCCCGTTATCCTCCACCACTGTCCTTACGTCACACTTCTAGTCCACCTAAGAATTTAAGAGCAGAACTAGGTAAAGAATCCAGGGTTGAGTTTAGCCTCACAATGAAGACTGTTTCTTTTCATTCAATTCCCCTTCTTTCAAAAGTATTTACTAAATACAGTAGGTCCTCTCTTTTTTTTTGCCAGTATACAAGTCATGCTTTTGTAACAGAAGAAAATAAAAGGCTACAATTCAGGGAGAACATCTCTGATGTAGTATATATGTGTAATGTTTGGGTCCTTCTAGCCTCTGTGTGTGTGTTTGTGTGTGTGTTTGTGTGTGTGTGTGTGTGTACACACTGAAGATGGGACTACTGAGTATGGATTTTTTGCTTGTTTGTTTTATTATGGCTCTTCCTGCCGTTGTTTGTTTTGGGGTCATACCCAGTTAGTGCTGTGCTCAGGAATCACTCCTGGTGGGGCCCAGGGGACTATATATTCTTACAGGTCAGATGTGTGCAAGGTCAGCACCTTACCAGCCCCATCTTTTTTAAACAATATATAATGGACAAAAAAACACTCTTCTATCTATAACTGAACTTTAAAAGTTATAGCATAATAGAAGAGACTTTTCTAATGAGCTCACATTGGTGGGGAGGGGAGCAGGTTGCAGGAGACACTGGCAGAGAGAGTGGTTCTGGGACATTTGTGCGGTGTCATTAACATCATTACAGCAGTGCCATTCACCACTGATCCTAACATCAAAAAATAAATTTAGGGAGGCAATAGAGAGGGCAGGGGCATTTGCCTTGCACGTGGCTGACCTGGGGTCAACCCCCAGCATCCCATATGGTACCCTGAGCACTGCCAGGAGTAATTCTTGAGTGCAGAGCCAGGAGTAACCCCTGAGCATTGCCAGGTGTGGCCCAAAAGAACCAAAAACAAGCAAAATTAATTTCATTTAGAAGAAAAGTTTTCAATAGTTCATTATTTAAATGAAATGTCATCTTCGGGCTGGAGAAACAACAGCACAGCTGACCAGTGTTCAATCCCTGACCTCTCATGTGTCCCCTGAGTCCCACCAAGGTGTGATCCTGGGGCTCAGCACCAGAAGTAAACCTTGAGCACAGCCAGATGTGGCCCCAAACCAACCACACAAAAATAAATAAAATCGTCATATAAAAATTAAATTGTATTTATTCTGGCTACTCTTGGTTGACTGGGCCAGATGGCTGAAGGGTCAGCCCAAGGGCGTGGTACTGCTCTGGCCCCTCAGTGTAGGATGACCCCCGGCTATCCGGCAGTGCCTAGGGAGCCTCCAAGGCTACATCTAGCAGTGCCAGGGGACCAGATGGTGCAAGGGATTGAACATGGGTTGAGTCATGTAAGACGATCTCTAGCAAAATTTTAGGCATTTTTTAAGTCCTCTGATATTCTATGGACAATATATAACGTCCTATATAGTAAAGACTCAGGGAAGTTCATTCTTTGGAAAACCTTTCTGTGATTTCTAACGTAATTCATATTCCTAGATCTTTTTTGGAAAGCAACAGATCAGGAAATATACTACCAATACTTTAAAAATCAGTTTTCCTTAGGCAAAGAGAAAATACAGGCGTCAAAGCATTTTCCTTGCAGGCAGCCGACCCCAGTTTGATCCCCACTGTCTGGTCTCCCTGAGCCACCAGGGGTGACCCCTGAGCAAACTGAGAAAGAGCTTCAGTACAACTCCAACTCCAGCCCCCTACCAGAAAGAAAGCGAAGGCTGCTATAAATTTTAGCTTATTTAAAAGCTATTTTGGTGCTGCTGCAGTTTAGAAAACAACATTATAATGTGCTGCTGCACAGACACTTTTTTTGCTTTTTTTGGGTCACACCCGGCGATGCTCAGGGGGTTACTCCTGGCTCTGCACTCAGGAATTACTCCTGGCGGTGCTCGGGGGACCATATGGGATGCTGGGATTCAAACCCAGGCTGGCATAAGCCGGCCATGTGCAAGGCAAATGCCCTACCCGCTGGGCTATCGCTCCGACCCCTGCACAGACACTCTTTGTGCTGTGCCCAGTGGTGCTCAGGCTAATTCCCGGCTCAGTGTCAGGGATCACTCCTGGCAGGGCTCAGGGGACCATATGTGTGCGGAATCAAAACACGGTGGGCTACATGCAAGGCATGTGCCTTACCTATTTACTATTCTCTGGCCCTCTGGATAGGGATTTATGTATCCTTTCTATGATATTACTTCATAGTGTCTCAAAAACTACTGCAGTTACATTTTTTTTTTTTTTAAAAAATGGGGCCAGAGTGATAATACAGTGGTGGGTAAGGAGCTTTCCTTGCACATAGCAAACTGAATTTGATTGCAAACACCTTCCCATGGTTCACCAAGACCTGCCAAGAGTGATCCCTCAGTGCAGAACACCAAGTATGACCTGAAAACCAAAACTAAAAGCAAACAAATAAGAAAAAAAGTTTGTGTAAAAAAAAAGTTTGTGTAAAACTTTATTCAAAATCGTTAAAATGTCACACAAGTAGAAAAAAAGACTAGCACAGCACCTGGAGCCTCCCCTTCCCAGAGCTAATAGGAATTTAAAATGGTGGGGAGGGATCAGAGCGATAGCACAATGGGTAGGGCATTTGCCTTGCATGCGGCCGACCCGGTTAGATCCCCAGCATCCCATATGGTCCCCTAGCACCGCCAGGAGTAATTCCTGAGCAAAGAACCAGGAGTAACCTGTGAGCATCGCCAGGTGTGACCCAATAAAGCAAAATAAAATAAATGGTGGGGAGCCTTATCAAATGCACAGGCCCATGTGTGTAGACCAACCTCTGTAAGTTTAAGTAAGTTTAAGGATAAGATACCGACATGCTTGTTCTTATGTTGTTGTACATCAGTCTCAAGCATGTACCACATCAGCACATATTCATATAAACTATCATCTTTCTCTTCTGGTTTCTGGCCCACACCAGGTGGTGCTCAGGCACCTCTGGTAGGTGCTAGGATTCAAGCCAGGGTCATGGCCACATGGCATGGCAGGCAAGCACCAGACCCTCTGAGCGCTCCCTCTGGCCTCTGTGCTTGCGCCTCCACGTAGCCAGACTCACAGAACTCTCTGGCCTGGTGGAGCCATCACAGCTTAGACAGTCAATTCAAAAGCTGCAAAGGTCTCGATCAAAATGACATGACATCCTCAGCAATCTGGGGATCTTCTGACTGATGTCTCCAAATTCTTCCCATTTTTATCTCATTATTGATTTTCCCTCTTTCTCTTATTTATTTATTTATTTTTTATTTTATTTTATTTTATTTTATTTTGCTTTTTTGGGTCACACCCAGCAATGCTCAGGGGTTACTCCTGGCTCTGCACTCAGAAATTACTCCTGGCGGTGCTCGGGGGACCATATGGGATGCCGGGGATGGAACCCAGGCCAGCATGGGCCGGCCGCATGCAAGGCAAATGCCCTACCCACTGGACTATCGCTCCAGCCCCTCCTTCTTTCTCTTTATTATCTGTTTAGAACTAGTGCATTGTAGTAAGAAATAGTTCCGGCCATTGGGAAATGACTAGTAATGTCAAAGAGACCTGCCGGGGTGGGGAGCCTGTTAGTTCAGATGGCGGCTGCCCTCCTATGTCACCCAACCTGCCTGGTCATTAAACATGTCAATTACATGTACCATAAATCCCATACAGGCTTGTTGACTGTGAAAGGACAGCTGTCTTTTCCCCTATCTACCTGTCCCCCTATCATATCAATAAAGATCCATCATCCTCTGCCCTGTCATTATCACGGTGCTGATCTCCTCCCCAGGACATGCTTTTAATGTTTTTCCAAGGAGAGAGTTGTCTTACCTCAGTCTGCTTGAAAATTGTCTCTTTGTGCAACGCTTGTAGCTTTCGGAAGTACACAGAGTCCAGCTGTCGGGTCTCTTGAACCAGCTTCACCTGATCAAATAATGACATAGTTTGTATCATGGGCACATTGTGTGTAACACAGAAAAGTGGAGAACAAACAGAAACCAGGGAACACTGGGATAAAGTCAGGAACAGTGGAATAAAGAGATACACAAACTTGGCAATAAAGTGTGTGTGTGTGTGTGTGTGTGTGTGTGTGCAAAGTGAGATGGCAGAGTGAGATGTGTGAGCAGAGTCAGGCTTCAAATACACACGGAAAATAATGGCACGTGGGTCCCCAGAGGGCACACCTCATTGCTGGATGTGCCAGATCTTATGTCCAGCTACTAGTCACTGGAACAGGACAGTAGTCGTGGATCGGGGACCCACAGACAAAGCTGAGTGAGCCGAATTCCATCACTCTGGGAGCCGAGGCCTCTCGCTGCAGGAAACATGGAGCTGTGTGAAGGCTCACGACCAATCTCTGTCCCACACAGTCAACAGGACAGGGTGACTTCCTGTCCCCGCTTCAGAGGAGCCAGTTTGACTGAGCACAAGAGACCTTCTCATATTTTAGTGGCCTATGTGATGATCCTTCCTGGTAAAGACTCCATGGATTCCAGCCAACTGGGCTTTCAGACAAGACCCTAGGGCTAAAATTTTTTTTTTAAAAATGTTCCAAGAGGGACTGGAGCAATTGTCTTGCATGAGTCCAACCTGGGTTAGATTCGTGCCACCCCCATATGTCTCCAGAGCTCACCAGGGAGTGATCCCTGAGTACAGAGCTAGAAGTAAACCCTGAGCACTTCTGGGTGTGACACCCCCAAACCCTGAAAATACAAACCAAAAAAAATTGTAGAATTGAAAGATTTATTCCCTCCCTTCTCTGTGTATGTTTGGGTCACACCCAGCTGTGCTCAGGGCTTACTCCTGGTTCTGTGATCAGGGATCACTCCTGGTGGGGATCAGGGGTATAGCACCTGATCTTTCTTCTTCCTCTCTTTTATTTGGGGGCCACACCCAGGAGCACTTAGGGCTTACTCTTAACTCTTTGCTACTCCTGAAGGTGCCTGGGGGACCATATGTGGTGCCAGGGATGGAACCTGGGTCGGTTGTGTGCCAGTCACTGCACTATTTCTACAGCCCTTTACTATTATTAAAACAGATATGTAAGTTGTCCCTTCACCTGTGAGAATTATTACTATCCAAACTCTCTGGCATAGGTGAAGGAACAGGGGGGAGATGGGGGTAGTGGGGGAAGCGGGAAGGAAACTGGGGACAATGGTGGTAGGAAATATGCACTGGTGAAGGGACAGGTGCTGGAACACTGTGTCACCAAAACCCAATCACGAACAGTTTTGTACTTGTACATCTCACTGTGCACTTGTTTTTAATTAAATAATAATTTAAAAGTGCAATTCAGTTTGAAACTTAACTTTTTTTAAGTATTTTTATTATACCACCGTGAGATATACAAATAAAAAAGATATATAATTAAAAAGTTCATATTTGGGTTTTGGTCATACAGTGTTTCAGCACCCGTCCCTCCATCAGTGCCCATCTCCCACCACCAACGTCCCGGTTCCCTCCCCACTTTCCCAGCCCACCTCCATGGCAGGTTCTTTATTTCTTTCCCTTTCTCTCTCTTTCTCTTTTTCTTCCCTTCCAGACTATGGATTACAGAACATACATTAAAAGGTTGTCATGTCAGATATAGAATGACTGCATTCATTAATCTGACATAAATAGATACCAGTGTTTTACTAAATGTGGGAAATGGTAATGGCAGATTAAGACTCACCATTGAATATACACAAAGAGACTTAAGTGATAAACTCTAAATACCTGCAGGGCTAGCCACAGTGTGTAAAATAAGAGGCAGAGAGATGCAGAGACAGAGAGAGACAGAGAGAGAAAGAGAGGAAGCTGGGGTACCTGCTATTAAGGCAGCATGGGGGTGGGCAGGAGGGGGTGGGGTACATTGGTGGTGGAAATGGGGCACTGGTGGAGGAATGGGTGCTGGTATACTGTATTACCAAGAACCAATTATGATCACCTTTGTAATTGTATGTTTCACTGTGGTATAATAAAAAAAAAAGAAAAAAAAAAGTACTGGAGAATCAGAAGAGGAGAGATTAGGAGGAAGTGGCATTCTCACTGAACCTTAAAATATTGGTTGACTTTAGATTTGCAAAGATAGAACAAAAAAAAATAAAATAAAAGGTTTTCATGTGTATCCTTTTGCCTCCCTCGACAATTATTAGCACACTGTTCCATTTTCTGTCTTACCTAACCTCTGACTCCCACACGTTTGTGATAATTTCCACCTTTGACAAGACCTCCTGATATATGAGAAACTTAACTTTAAAGGAAGGAAGAAAGAAGTTCCCCGATGAGCCAGGTTACCTGTTTGTAAGCATCCAGGTCCGAGCTGGTCATCATTGTCCAGGGCTCCAAGAGCAGCAGCAGGATGTACTCTTCCGCTGCGTCAAAGAGAGTCTTCAAACGGGGGCTGCATCTGCTTGTAGATGTCTCTTCTCTTTTCCTTCTGGAGTTCGATGTCAAAAAGGGGCTGAAGGAGCCACATACGTGGCAAAGAGGTACTAGAGGAGGAAGGGACAGAAGACAGGACACTGGCAACAGCCATGGGGACCAGAGTCCGCAGCAAAAGCAGTTTCTTTCATTCTTTTTTTTTAAAGGAACATCATTTATAAAGTTACTGATAGTTGTAATTTAGGCATACAATAATTCAACATCAATCCCTCCACCAGTGTTCCCAGATTCCCTCCCACCCCAACCCCCACTCCATCCCACCTGTCAACTTGACAGGCACCTGGTAAAGTTTCAGTGGCTGCAGCTTCGGTCTCATGTTTTCAGTTTCGTTGACTCTGTGTTTTGGACTTATGGTTGTACCCCTCACTCATCACTGTGTAACTGAAGCCCTGGTGCCTGTTCACCCATTACTTCTTGTTCTCTTCTTCCTGCCTTCTTTCCTTTTAGGTCTGTCTCCTCTCTAAACTCTGGAGTCAAAGCTGACTTAGGCATCCCCCAAGGCATTTCTTAAACACAAACTTCAAAAGATGCAAAAAAACTCTTAAAGACAAAGCATTGTGCTCAGTCAGGACCGGGCGTCCCATTCTCGTTCTTTCCTCATAATACCAGGCAGTCACTATTTTGCACAAGGCTGTGATGTGTTTATACCAACTTTTCTCGGAGTACAAATACACATCGTTAGAGCCCTTCACTGTTGCATTGTCCATTTTTCCCCTTAAGTTCGAATTTCCGGCACATTTGCACTGTTTTCCCAGGAGTGCGAAATGCCCTTTGGGAACCACTTGAACTAGAAACCTGTTTATCTGTCTTCTAGCTTAGAGACCCAACACACACGAGCTATGAAATTCTTAAGACTGTGTCTGATGAACCTTTTCTGCTGTAAAAATGTCTCCATCTGGTGTCCAACGTTGTAGGAGAGTTGCAAGAAATAAGAGTTTGGAGAGATACACAGGGAACTCGCCGGTTCCCAGATGAGGTCAAGGGATTCCTAAGTCGTTTCTACTCACCTCTCTAGTTTCTCAGTGGCTGCTTAAATCTGAGAAGCAATTGAAACTACTTTTAGGTTCACTCCCATCCCACTTTCTCTGTCATGTCCCTGAACTTTGTTGCTTTGACCATTCTCTACAATGGGAACATGGACAAACCCTCGCCCTGGGCTCCTGGCTTTGGGTAAACATGGAGTTATACTTCACACACCAACAGGGACTCCTCCACAGCTCCACTCATACGTGCTCCCAAAACTACCTTCCTACTGGCCTGCCTACTACCTTTGGGATGAAAGTAACCATTTAGGTGTCGCCTCTTGGACAAGGAGGTCCCAGAGGGAAAATGGTGCAGCTGGGGCTGGAGAGGTGGTGTAGTGGGTAGGGCACTTGCCATGCACGAGCCAACCCGGATTGGATCCCTGGCATCCCTGAGCACAACTCAGGAGTAGCCCTTGAGCACTGCCAGAAAAGCACATGGCAGCTTTTCTTCCAGCTGCCTCTTCTCTGAACTACAGGGAAAACCCCAAGGGCTGTCTAACTCAAGAGCTCCTGTCGCGAGGATCCTTCCTGAGCACCCTCAGGTGCTCCTTCCTGCTGCTTCAGGTTCTCATTGGCAAGGTACCATAGATAGAGCCTCTCCTGGCTCCCCTCTCCCTCCTCCTCCCTAATGTGTGTCCTAGGCTCTCAAGCCCAAGGACAAACAGACAGAAGGTAAGAGGAGGCAGAAATAAGCATGGACTGTTCCTTCCCACAGGGACCGACCTCAGCTGAGCGATGTGGGTATCATGGAGGCTGAGAGCCACAACTGTGCCCTCCCCGGCCCCACTCTGATCTCAGAACCTAAAGGGCCCATGTGTGTGGATTGGCTACACACCCTGCTGGTGTGTTGTGGCTTCTGCCCACTGTCCCAGCCTAATTATTAATCCTTCCAGTCTTGGCAGAGACCTGCTTTGGATGATAAGTGATGGGTCTTCCTGTAGTCAAGGGTCACCCCAGTGCAATCACATCAAGAAATTTCTCTACAAATAAGACTCCTAGAAATGCCTGATCCGTGCCTGAAGCTCAAAGAAAAAACAGCAAGAGGCTATTTCTGCAGAGACACTCAAAGACACGATCTTTTGGACTCCTGAGCCGGTGAGCTGAAAAGCGATGATGAAAATCTGGCAAGAAGTTCTTTAGAATATCTGGAATGAAACTGTCCAGACTCCCATGTGGAGAAGAAAGGCAGGATGTAAACTTCTGATGGAGATTTAAACGCATTTCCTCTAGATCACAGGAACAATAATGCCAAGGAAAGAGAGACAGCAAGGAGGGGAAGCCAGAGGGGTGCTGAGGGTAAAAACAGGGGCCTCGGGCTCCTCTATGTTACAGAGACAACCTATCTGTAAAGATCCAAACCAAGGATCAATTTGAAGCTAAGCCTGGGGCCCAAACTCCAGTAATTAATCTTTAAAATGCAACTTTTCAGGCGTGAGGCCGGGGACAAGGAACCTGAGGTCACTGGTGGAGGACACAGGGTGGTGGGACTGGGCTTGTAACCTGCGAACAGCCACACAGCAGAGTCTAAATAAAATGTCTACAGAAAAGTAAGAAATAAAAGCATTTCCTCAACCTAACAGCACCTAAATTCATGTTTCCATGCCCTCCCTCCTGGCCGGTGGGTTGTTTGTTCTTTTCTCTTTCAAACCAGTTCACTGTAAAAGCTGTTTTTTGGGCCCGGAAGAGCATGTGCGCGGTAGGGAGTTTGCCTTACTCATAGCCAACTTGAGCTTGATCCACAGTACACATACTGTGCCCTGAGCAGCACCAGGGCTCACTCGAGGGCCACCAAGTATCCCGTACCCTCACCTCACCGCACCCCTCCCAAACTGTTCGTTATCACTTAAGCCATTTCTTTATTACAGCATCAACCCTCCTAATAACCTCCCCTCCTGACCTTTACGGGTCCTGGGTAAAAATCACACAAAGGAAAATTTAGAAACCAGACTGCAAGGGCATCCTGCTGGGGCCCCAAGCCCAAATGGGCTCATCCTTTGAGGGAGACACTATTCACAGCCCCGTCACCTCTCTGGAGTGGTCGGGGGTCAAAGTGGTAGGGACAGGGGAGGAGGAGAAAAGTTAGCCCTGACCGCCCATTCTTGACTAGCCACCTTCGTTGTATATTGCATTCAACAGAATCACACCATTAAAATCCTACCCGTCTTTCTGATAGGTTTCTAGTAATCAAGGAACAAAGCAACTGATCACTGTTGCAAACACTAGGAATACAACCACGTATCTGAAACTAAATCAGAAAGGTGAAACACTGGGCCAGAGCCATAGTACAGAGAGAACGGTGCCTGCCTTGCACATGGCTGACCCAGCATCACATATGGTCCCCCAAGTCCTGAAAGGAAGGAGGAAGAGGGGGAGAGGAAGGGAGGGAGGAAGGGAGGAAGGGAAGGAAGGATAGGAGGAAGGACAGGAAGAAGTGAAGAAAAGGGAATGAAGTAGCGAGGAAGGAAGCAAGGGAGGAAGGAAGGGAGGGAGGGAGGGAGGGAAGAAGAGGAGGAAGTGAGGGAGGGAGGAAGGCTGGCTAATCACTGCCTTTAAAATCTTTGTCAGGCAGATGAAAGTCATTTTTGAGTTGAAGGAAACCAACTTTCAGCTGGACTGTAAACCTTCTGGAGAGCTAATAATAGTCTAATGGAGGGTTAGGAAAGGTTGAACATGGCTAAGCACGGCCTCTTGGGTCACTTGCTTTTTTTTTTTTTAATTGGCCACCCAGTTCTTCCCTTGGAGCCTCTGTGAAGACAACAATGCAGCTAATGTTGGAGAAGAAAACGCTCCCTTCATCCCCATTCACATTCAAGCCCAGCGCATTCCGGCTCCAGGGCGGGGCGCAGCTGTGGCCAACTCAAGTCCAACTTAAACATGAACCTGGGATGCTTTAAGCACCGGGCAGCGGGAAGGGTTGAGAGCCCCGAGACAAGGCTGTTGTGTGCTCCGCCGCCTGGCAGGGCGCCTGCGCGAAAGCCCCTTCGCTCCTGGAGATGCTCAAAGGTTATGCAATCAGGAAGCAGGCGCGGGCCGCTGGCCGGGACCGCTGGGCACCTGTGCCTGTGACTCACTTTCTTGGCTCTGTCAGATTTGGGGGGACAGAAGCGGGGGTGGAGGACGGAGCTTGGGAAAAGCAATGCTCCCTCATAAAACTCTGGCAGTCTTGAAGTTCTGGCAACTAATTTTCTCGTTTAATTAATTTCTTAAGACCCCTGTGATGGTTAAACAGGACTATCTAGGAGAAAAAGTAAGATACGTAGGAATGAGGGATTGGAGACAGGAGCAAGGATTGAAGGAAACGCAGCTCAGGGACAGTGAGAGCCCAGGAAACCAGCGTTGGGGAGAAATGGTTTTCGCTAGCAAAAGGAGGGAAAATACCAAAAATATTTATGCCAGATTGCTTCTTGGCACTATAGGAGTGAAAAAATAAAAAAAAGAAAGCGTGTTTCTCTATTTGCCTCTTAAAGGCAATCTCAATTAGAGCCAATAACGTGGACACAACAGCTGTACTATACCTCACAGGACGGAAGAGGACATTTCCCATGGCAAAGCCAACATTTTTCCAGCCAAAGGGTTTTTTTTTCATGCAAGATTTCAGCATGGCCACTTAATAGTCTTCAAAATCATTTTGAAAGTGTATGTTAAGGAACATTTTCTTGGAGGGAAGTGGATGGACGCCTGATATATCATGATGCATCCCAGGCTTACTGCACACACACACACACACACACACACACACACACACACACACACACAACCAATCTCGTAGCCCATAGTTTTCTTACTGCACTATAACACTTAGGTAAACATACCTGAGAAAGGAGATTCAGAAGAAGAGGACAGTTAACTGAATTTATTCTTGGTTTTAAACACTGTCAAAAGCAAAAACAAAACAAAGCTATTTCCCCAGTGATCTGTGCTGCCTTTGGATTCTCATTGTACCCAGGACTGAATGGTGACAGTCGGGGAGGAGATTCCAAGGACGGCGCTGCAGCACTAGTGAAGCCTCCGAGCTGTGCCAAAGGTGGGCCGAGCCCCAGGGAAGCATCAGCCAGCTGGGGGGCCGTCTGGCGAGCTGCAGCCTGACACTCGTTTGGGTTCCAATGAAAACAAGCCTGGCTCTGTGTATCCTTAAAAGGCAAAGTGGAGAAGAACACCAAATGTCGGCACACATGTGTTGACTTGTCATGTTCCATTTCAGCCGCTTGTTCTGCTCATGGGAGGGTGTCACATGGTTTGGATGCATTTGTCTTAGTGATGCATGTGTCCTTGCTGCAGGACAGCCTGGGTGACCCCGTGCCTGGATGACCCAGCGCCCCGAGTCCCCCGTGCCTGGGTGATCCTGCACCTGGGTGACACTGCAGATGTGTGTTGCTCTTCTATCACCAACGGGCCAGAGCTGGAGGCTGGAAAGTTCTGAACGTCAACTCTGAAACTAGAGGACTTCTCACAGGCCCCTCCACCCACTGTGGACTAGGGTGTGCCCAAACATGAATGTGGTGAGACGTTAATGCTAGATTGCAGGACAGACCCTTGGCAGGTTCACGGCAAGTGGAAGACTGAATAAGTCCGTTTCCCATACGACATAGTGAAGTGGTCCAGGAACGAAGAGGAAAAGCATTTGTGCTACCGCACTTGGGGTCTAGTGAAAAGGTTCACGTAGATAATCCACTCATGGTCCCGTTTATGCTCCTGCCATGGTGAAAGAGAGCGGAGAGATAGCCGTTGGTCCAGTTCTTTGCACGAATGTCCAGGACGCTCACTCAGGGCGCCCAAGGAAAGGAAAACTGCCCACTACTGCTGCTGCTTTTTCTGCTGGTGGGCTTGGGTTCCTGCCAGCTAGACAGGTAGGATCCACACAGATCCAGGCAGCCCCCTCCAGGGCCAGCAGACATTCACCACCAAGCTTATGGCACAGGGGTCACACACTCTAAAGACAAAAGAAGTAAAAAGTCTCTGGCTGCTGGGGTGCACAACACTGTCTCCTCAGTACCTCCTAACACGCCAAGCAACAAGGAGCTGGAGCTGGGGATTCTGGAGCCGGGGCCCTGTGCTGGGGCTGGGGATTCGGAGCCAGGGCCCTGTGCTGAGGCTGGAGATTCTGGAGCCGGGGCCCTGTGCTGGGGCTGGGGATTCCAGAGTCGGGGCCCTGTGCTGGAGCTGGGGATTCCAGAGCCGGAGCCCTGTGCTGGAGCTGGGGATTCCGGAGCCGGGGCCCTGTGCTGGGGCTAGGGATTCTGGAGCCGGGGCCCTGTGCTGGGGCTGGGGATTCTGGAGCTGGGTCCCTGTGCGGGGCTGGGGATTCGGAGCGGGGCCTTGTGCTGGAGCTGGGGATTCCGGAGCCGGGGCCCTGTGCTGGAGCTGGGGATTCCAGAGCCGGGGCCCTGTGCTGGAGCTGGGGATTCTGGAGCCGGGGCCCTGTGCTGGGGCTGGGGATTCTGGAGCCGGGTCCCTGTGCTGGAGCTGGGGATTCCGGGCCGGGGCCCTGTGCTGGAGCTGGGGATTCCAGAGCAGGGGCCTTGGGCGAGCTGCTGCCACCACTTTGCTTCTCTACTTCTTTGCCAGATGCAAGCAAGGAATGGTGCAAGTGGATTCTTACAAAGGAACGGGAGGAAACCTAAAGGCAGGGATGGTGGTAGTCTCCAACCACCCCCTTAGAGAGACTCAGGGAGCTTTCTCAGAGCAGTGGCAGAAATCAGAGATGCAGGTAGTCTTGGGGTTCGGGGCAAGCTGTAGCCAGCGGGGAGCAGCTCACAAGAGCAAATCCACATGTTTCCAGAAGCCTGTGAGCGGGCTGCTAAGGCTACTCCTTAACCAAAATTAAAAGTCACACATCCATATGTAACTCTGACGGAAAGCAAAGGTAATGGACTCCTCAGCGCTCATCTCTTTCTGTCCGTTGCGGCGTTGCAGGTACCGTGCCCATGAGATCCCATCTCCGTCCCGGCTGTGTGGTGAAGCCACAGGGGGGCAGGGCCACAGCAGGTCATTCCCTAGCGCTGTGTTCAGACGCCTTATGCTGACCGCTTGAAATCACCGGCGCAGGGTGGGGAGAGGTTATGCAGCAGCAAACGCTGCCCTGTGGGGGCGCTTCTCTCCCAGAGGACTGGGCTTGAGCATTTATCATCAGCCTCCAAGGCAAATGTTCTTCTCCCCTCTTAGATGGTCATTACAGCAAGAGAAATTTAAAAAATTAAATAAAGTAAATGACAACAACTACTTTGAATATTTATTAGAGGCAAAGCTACAGACCAGAATAAACCAGTTCATGGTAGAATATGCCCGTTGATAACAGTTTACTGAACCAAGTTCCATTTAAAAGTATGGACGCAGGACAATTCTTTGTGTAGGGATAAGGAGAACATCCCAAGTGGTCCAAACTCAGCTCCCAGCACACGCTGAGCCTACGCCCCAACTAAACTCTCCCTGGCCCAGTACTGTTCCTTTTTAATAGTTAAATATTCTATTTAATAGTTAAATCAGAATAAAAGCTGAACTACAAGAAGAGGCAAGTACGCTGTCCTGTGGAATTATTAACCTTCAGAACCTCTTCGTGTAGGAAAGAGCAAAGCTGAGGTTCCAATGCTAAACTTCACTCTACCCTAATGAGCAAAGAAATGACGAGGGTGGTGGGCAAAAATGTGTTCACTGGACCTCTGCAGCACAGAGACATTAAGCAACATGAAATGTTCATACAGACAAGAGCAGCGTCTGCACCCCAGCAAGCCCACAGTCACCCTACAGGCAAAGCCATAGGGCTGTGCATGGCCGCCAAGAGCCAGCAGTATGGCCTTCTCAATCAAGCTCCACACACAGTTCTCTGGCTGGATCTGATGTGAAATACGGAGATGAAACAGGTTCCAGAACGCTCAAGGCCAAGCGTCCCAGAAGGATTTCTAAAAAGGAACGTAAATGTCCCAATATGGGACACCTTAGGAAATCACCGAGTATTTATGACCACAGACAGAGCTGTGTGTGTTTTCATGACCATTCACAGCTCCAGCAGGCAGAGAACCTCATTATCTGAGTTCATATGAGGCAGGAAAAGAAAATAACAAGCAAGGCCCGGCAACCCCATGTTTTTATTTCTGCCAAAGGAGGAAAAAATGATCATTTTTAACGACTTCTCATGTCCTATGAGAAACTCAAAAAACACGGCTGAAGGGCCATGCCAGAGGGAATAAATTACAGCTGGGGCTTTCCACAGTGGGGTGTTTCATAGCAAGGACTGTGGGACTTTTCAATTAGGGCTCAGAGTGATGGGCTGCAGAGATTACCACACCCTGGGACAGGCAAATTCCTGTGGGGCCCCACACAACACCAGAACGTGCTGGGACACTCCAGCGATTACTCGCCTGCCACCAAGGGAAAGACAACGGGAAGGAGAAGCTCAGGAGATGCCAGTACAAGAAAACACTAAAACAAACTTGAATCACTCTGGACAGAGTGAAAAAATCAGAAGGGAAAACAGAACATGACCAGCATCGCCAAGCACAAACCACAAGCTCAAGGGACAAAACAGATGAGGCCTGAGCCCAGTGCAGGCCAGATGATTGAGTGAGTATATGAGGAACAAAATAAAACAATAAAACACAGGAGTCCTAATTAAGAGGTTTAAGGCAACTGAAGATACAGGCATTTTATTATGATCCTTTCATTTTTTAAAAATAAAAACAAACTTAAATGATGAAAACAAAATGAGTGTTTAAACTAATGGAATCACTTAAGCTCTAATAAAAATAATTTCTGGAATATCAGTGAATAAAGAATAATTCAATGAGAAAAGCATGACTCTATTAGCAAGTTTGCCTTTGGATAAAAAAAAACCTGCCCCCAAATCATGCTAATCCATGCAAACTAAGCACAAAATGAACCACATAACCTGAGCCTTAGGGGGACCCCAGTATTGGGGGTGGGGTGGACACTTTAAGGTGAGAAAACCGAGGTCAAAGAGTGCAGATGTTTACACCCATAACCAAGAAAGCAAGCTAAAATAGAACAGATTCTGGGGGTCTCTACAGGGCAAGTTCACTGCCAGCTCCCCACAAACAGTGCCTCCACCTAGGAACAAGAGAGATGGAACCACATGCACAAAAGAACTAAACTAGAACGTGTCCTTCAGTACGTGGCCAGAGGAGCCCCTGCCATGCGTCCCTCCTGGAACATCACCGTGACTATATGGCATCTTCTTAAGTGGAACATTCTTTTGGGGGAGGAAGGGCTGGCAGCTCCACACAAAATCCAAGGATGCAATGCTGCTTGGTCCCTACTATGCCTGGGATTACCTAGGCCACCCTAGGGTGCCTCCCAGGCTTGCACCCGGCAGAGCTTGGGGGACCACAAAGTGCCAGGATTGAGGTAGGACCGGCCACATGCATGGCATGTACCTGAACCCCTGATATTTCTCTAGCTCCTTCAGTGGCACATTCTTTTGCTGCTGCCATTATAGGGCTCATGCACAGTGGTACTGGTGTGCAGAGGCACCAGGACTCTACCAGTTGGTGCTCAGGGGCCAGCCCATGTGCCAGGCTCAGCACAGACCCTCAGCCTCGATCTAATCAATGCCTAATCAGTGGACATGGAGGTAACAGAAACATTACAGGCTGGGTAAAAATGCTTATAATTCCTAACCTAAATGTTCTCCCATTGGTCCTGATTTCCGTTTCTACAAAAGCACCCTGTATTTGGAACTATGGGATATACTGGACAACTTTCAGGCAGGCAGGGAACTTCCTCTGGTTCCTCTGGGTCCACTCCGTGGAGTTAAGGTCACTTAACAGGAACAGAAATGGCTCCACCCTGGAGAGGTGGAGCAGGAGGGCAGAAAGGAAGCAAGCAGAGCTGGGAATGAATTCTGAGCTCCGGGATCAGAGTCTCCGGTCTAGAGGGCTGGAAAGCAGGTGAAGCTGTATCCAGGGTTTGTGGGATGTAGAGAAATGGAGACCACAAGGCCTGCAGCTTCTCATGTTGTCAGATTGCTGGGCAGAGGTGCCAGGAGTAGAACTGCCCAGGGACCAGAACCTGTCCAGCTCCGGTGAAAGCCACTGTGAGGAGCAGAGGTGTCAGCCAAAGGACCAAACACAAACAGAACAGGAGAGCCTGGCTTCCTTCGTTTGAAGAACTGCACCCCTAATGGTGAGAGACATTTTGCTTCACTTCACAGGGCAGAAAGAAGAGAGAAGGGTGGTAACTCAGAAATGTGAGAGAAATGGAAAAAATAATCTCAATCCTACAAAGATTGGAAAAGCCAATCCTCAGTCATTTGAAGAAGAGGAATAATCACTGCCTGCTGGAGAAGAATGAACTTTTCTTTTATGGATACGGGGCCATATCTAGCCCCTCGTTACTCTGAGTTCTGAGTCTGGGGTCACTCGTGGAGTGACCTCCACTCCACTAGGTGGAGGCACTGAGCGGTGGTGGGCATCAGCTCTGAGTGTGCAGCTCCCAATGCGTGCTCTCAGCTCTTAACTTAATGTTCCATTAAGATGTTATTGTCGGGGGTCCAGAGAGATAGCACAGCGGGTAGGGTGTATGTATGCCTTGCATGCGGCCGACCGGGGTTTGATCCCTGGCATGCCTTATGGTCCCCTGAGCACTGCCAGGAGTGATTCCTGAGTGCAGAGCCAGGAGTAACTCCTGAGCATTGCTGGGTGTAACCCAAAAAAGAAAAAAAGTTATTGTCTGATTTCATTTTATATCCATCCACCCATCCACCCACCCACCCACCCACATCCATCCATCCATCCATCCATCCACCCTCCCACCCACCCACCCACTATTTATTTATTTGTTTGCTTTCTTTTTGCGTCACACCTGGCAATGCTCAGGGGGTTACTCCTGGCTCTGCACTCAGGAATTACTCTTGGCAGTGCTCGGGGGGACCATATGGGATGCTGGGGATCGAACCCAGGTCGGTTGCGTGCAAGGCAAACGCCCTACCCGCTGTGCTATCTGCTCCGGCCCCCTAGTCTGATTTCATTTTAAACACGACTGAAGTGCTTCAGTAATTCTTTCCCCCACTGAAAAGTAAGCTGGTCAAGCCAAGGACTTTGTTGTGTTACTTTCTGTATTCACAGATATTAAGTGGCACAAAGCTTCTCGGTGAACAGAAACTAAAAAAAAGTAACAGAATACTATAAAATACGTTCTTAAAAGATGAGTGAATTAAGGTCAAAGGGACAGTAGAGAGGTTAAGGTGCTTGTATACAGCCGATCCCCAGCACCATATAAGCCCCCCCCCCCCCCACCAAGCATTTCCCAGGAGAGACCCTGAGTGCAGAGCCAGGAATAGATCCTGAGCACTGCTGGATGTAACCCAAACCAACCCCTTAAAAATAAATAGATGGTTAATGTATTCATGTAGTCTATTTTCACTGAAGTACGAAAGTCAGTAGACTTGGGGTCTTGAGTAATGGATAACTTGATTCAGGAGCTTTTTTTTTTTCGCCATTTCAGGTTCTTACCATCCACCCCATGATCCAATTAGCTGTTTACTCTATCTTGAGTAGCATCACAGAATGGACTCTTCCCTCTGATGCCACCTCCTGGAAGTCCTCCAGGGTGGACAGGAGAACTTCCGAGGGCAGAGAGGCCAAGAGCAGCCTGCGGGAAGGTCTGGAGTGCAAGTCTGAGCTTCCTGTGGTTCCCAGTTTGGGGATGTTGGCCAGACATGTCAGTGATGTCTCCGCTGTGCTCCTGGTGTTGCCTTAAAGCTACCACTTAGACTGCTTCGTGCAGACTTCCTTTGCCAGCAGCTGGGTGGATGAGGCACCCCGAAATCTCTTCCTTTCAGAAGTGCTTGTATAAAGCACAAGGATGGTTCTATATCACCAGGGCCCAAGAGTGAGGAGAGGGCTGGAAACACGGTGCTGAGTAGGTGCCGACAATGAGGCTCTGATTATAAGCTGAGGGCTGGGCTATGAACACCAGAGTGCAGGAGACAAAGCCTGGGCCGCCTGAGAGGTGACAAGGGACACCAAGGCCCAGAGAAATGCCAAGGTCTCTGCAATGGTGAAGACCAAGTGAAGGGTGGCTCAGAGGGACTTGGATATGCACATACTGAGCAAACCAAAAGACAATATGGTTCTCTTGTGCCTGGACTTGACCCATGGAAAGATCCTGACATCATCTAATATTACGCGATGGTGAGTCCACAGTCACATGTAAAGTTCTCAAGGTGACACCAGGCTGTGAAAGTAGCCTAAAAGCATGCTTAGGGGGCTGGAGCAATAGTATGAGTAGGGTCCTTGCCTTGTACAAGGCCGGCAGTGTTGGATCCCTGGAATCCCCCCCATATGGTCTCATCATAAGTAATCCCTGAGCTCAGAGTCAGGATGTGGTGAAACAGAAATACATGCCCAAACGGAGATAAAGCCTCACTACAGTAGGATAACTCAAAACGTTAAACACATGAGAGAAGATGACCCATGTCAGCAGAAGTCCTAAACAGAGTAGAGCAGGTTCTGTAGTGAAGTGCCCACCACAGACTCACTGGAGACCACAACCTGCCGCAGAATCACTGGAGACCACGACCTGCTGCAGAGTCACTGGAGACCACGGCCAGCCACAGAATCACTGGAGACCACAGCCTGCCACAGACTCACTGGAGACCACAGCCTGCCATAGACTCACTGGAGACCACGGTCCACCACAGAATCACTGGAGTCCACAGCCCGCCACAGACTCACTGGAGACTATGGCCCGCCGCCAGAATCACTGGAGACCACGGCCCACCACAGACTCACTGGAGATCACTGCCTGCTCCAGAATCACTGGAGACCACGGCCCCACTGGAGACCATGACTTAGCAGGCTCCAGGGGCCTTTCATGAATGTTGCGTTTCCCAATATGCCCTTTGGCAAGTGCTTTTCCCCTAGTAGTGGATGGCTTGTATCTAACCAACAAATACCAGCCGTGCTGACAAAATTTAGGCTGCTGTGAGGCATACCTGGCAAGGCCTGTTCTAAGAAACAAGCGGTCTTCTTGGCACTGCCAGCTGGAGGGGGCCACACAGCATGAAGCTGAATGGAAACAGGCCAGAGAGACAGGAAAGGGTGAAGGCACTTTCCTTGCACACAGTGACCCAAGTTGGATCCTGGGACCACATATGGTCCCAGGAGCACTACTGGGACTCGTTCCCTGAACACAGGAGTAGTTTCTGAACACTGCCAGGTGTGGCCTCCAAACCCAAGCCCTCCCAACCATCCCTGCCAACCAATAATGATAGGTTGCAGAGGGCTTGTACAAAAACTGTTGGCAAAAACCCAAGTCCCTCACAGTCTGATTGCCTGCAAAGAACTCAATGCTGCCACTTTCCTGTGAGCACGACTGGAGAACCAGCCACGGCCAGGGGGCACTCGGCAGAACTGTACCCACACTCCTGGAGCACGTAAGCTGTGAAGAAGGGCCGGGTTGTGTGAAGCCCCCGGAGACAAGGAAAATGTTAACCAGCTGTGGACAGCACAGCTAGAGGCTACATGCCTGAAGTACTAAAGGGGAAAAAAAAAACTTAAAATCCTGAAAAATAAGACTTTTTTTTTAAATCAAGATGATGTGAGCCCTCAAGTAGAATGTCTAACAATAAAATGTAAACAAAGTAATAATAAAACATAAAAAAATATAACTCCCTAAATGTTTAAACTCAACAGGTAGGTTAATTAACAGACTAAAGATATGCTGAAGAAATAACAGATGGTCCTGGAAACAGATCAGAGGAAACTGACCAATTCTAATACATAACATATATCACAGATAGTAAAAAAAAATGGGAAATTTTGAGAGAGAGGTATGGGATAGAATTGAAGAGACTTTTTAAAGGTGCAAATATTGAACATGGGGAGAATCCAGAATGATAGAATGCAAAAAATTACCAGGATAACACAATTATTTGTGAGGGGAAGGGGGTTGGGCCACACCTGGTAGTGCTTGGGGGCTAGTCCTGACCTTGTTAGGGAGGGGAAGACAAAGGGTGCTGGGTACAGTGCTGGAGACTGCATAGTGGCCTCCAGGTGCAAAGCATGCACTCAGCTCTTGGTGCCATCTCTCCAGCCGATAGGGATACGCTGTAACAACAATGGCAATGATTCTCCAGAACCAGTGAGAGGCGCATTTCCTTAGACCTTAGAGGTTAACTTAGAACCCACAAACATATTTGATGCAACTGTAGGAGGTGAATAATAGAACAGCAAAGAGAAGCTCATAAAGACAAGAAGCAAATGCATCAGCTCACAAAGAAGGCGCTTCAGACCATTACCAGCAAAGAGAAGATGATGAAGACAAGGAGCAAACACATCAGCCCACAAAGGAGGCGCTTCAGACTATTACCACAACAGAAGCCAGCAGGCAAGGCTGGGACAGGGCTCCAAGGATTGGAGCATGTGTCTTGTACACACCTGAGCCTGAGTCCCATTCCAGCACCACAAGGCGTATCCCTGCCAGCTGTCCCCCATGTACCAATAGTCCTGAGCACTGACCCATCAGACCTGTACACAGAATTTATTACCCAAGTGGTCTCCAGACCACCTCAGTCCAGCTTAGAAGGCTCCCCTATAAATGATAGATAAATAGATAGATAGATAGATAGATAGATAGATAGATAGATAGATAGATAGATAGATAGATAGATAGATAGATAGATAGATAGATAGATAGATAGATAGATAGATAGATAGATAGATAGATAGATAGATAGATAGATAGATAGATAGATAGATAGATAGACAGACAGATAGATAGATAGATAGATAGATGATAGATCGATAGATCGAAAGATCGATAGATCGATAGGTCGATAGACAGACAGACAGACAGACAGACAGACAGACAGACAGACAGACAGATAGATAGATAGATAGATAGATAGATAGATAGATGATAGATCGATAGATCGATAGACAGACAGATAGATAGATAGACAGACAGACAGACAGATGATAGATCGATAGATCAATAGACAGACAGACAGATAGATATATAGACAGACAGATAGATAGATAGACAGACAGACAGATAGACAGACAGACAGATAGATAGATAGGCAGACAGACAGACAGACAGATAGATAAGAATTTTTTAAATGTGGGGACAGGAGAAAAGGTGCAGCAGGTAGGGCATTTTCCTTATATAAAGGTACCCTGGGTTTGATCCCCAGCACCCCGTATGGCCCCCAAGCTGAGTGTAGAGCCAGGTAAGTCCTAAGCATTGTTGGGTGTGGCCCTAAAACCAAAATCCATAACCAAAAAAGACACATACTTTACTAGGATACAATGGGTAAGGTGCTTAACTCACACACAGTCAACTAGGGTTCCATCCCATCACCCCATATGGTCTCTCAAGCCTACCCGAATAATCCCTGAGTGGAGAGCCAGGAGTAAGCCCTGAGCACCACAGGTCTGACCCAAACACCAAAGGAAAAAAAAGTTTTAAATAAAAAAAAGGTTGGGCCAGAGTAATAGTACAGTGGGCAGGGCATTTGTCTGCCTTGCACAAGGCCAACCTGTGATCAATCCCCAGCATTCCATAGGGTCCCCAAATACTTCCAGGACTAATTCCTGAGTTTAGATCTAGGAGTAACCCCTGAGCATCTCCAGGTATGACACAAAAACCAAAAAATAAATAAATAGATAAATCACTTGTATCACATGTCTTCCCACTGTTCATCGATTTGCTTGAGCTGACCCCAGTAACATCTCCATAGTCCTGTTGCAAGCAAGTGTAGCTCAAGGGCATCTGCGGACAGGAAGAGCCTCAAACCATTCCTTCAGGTCATGGGAATGAAGTCCATAATTGTTACTGGTTTTTGGCATATCAAATAAAAGACAGGTAGCATGCCAAGCTCTGCCGTTTAGGTGGTATACTCTCAGTAGAAGGCTCTCATCTCGAGCATTTACTGATGAAACTTAAAGGGAAAGATCAGGTTTTCTCTTGGGTGGAGTTCTGAGGAACTGTGGAATCTGCATATTGAGAATGACTGACCTCATGATGTGTGGGTTGCTCTGGCTTCTTGCTAGGCTTACTGGGATGACGGGTATCAGCTAGAATCTGCATAGAACTGTACATAGTGTATAAACGTGAAAGATCCTGGGAAGGACCTGATCCTAAAATCTAGTACTATCTAAGACTGTCGCTCTGCAGCCGCACACCAATGGAGCTGTGGGTATGGCATGGGTCTCTCTTCCTGAGTGGCTGGGATGAGGTGGAGGAAAGGGTGGAGAAGCGCGAATCCCCACTCCAAGTCCAGCCAGCGTGGCCCCTCCCCCCACGTGTGAGTGAACCCTTGAGCAATGTTGGACTCAGCAGGGACTTGCCAAGCCTCTTACTGGGAGGTCAGCTCCATGGGTTGCTTCCATTGCCGAGCCAATTTATTTATAGATAGATAAATAACTAAATAAACGAATAAACGAACTAATTAATTAATTGATTGATTGATTGATTGACTGATAAAAATCAACAGCAGTTCCATGGTGCTAAGAGCAAAGAGACCACCTAAAATCCTATCTCCCACTAAATCATCAATGAGAACATAAAATAGATGTTTTTAGACTCATGCCTCTGAATAAAAGATGGTCTACAGATTCTATTCCAAAAAAGTTAGTGCAAAGAAAGGAGCGTGATGTGAAAGCAACGGAAGGAATCAATGTGTAAGACAACTACGCAGACAATAAGGGCCTGAACTACACAGGCAGTGAAGACGGTGACAAGGCAAAATGGAAGCTCAGTGGAGAAGCAGCATGTGCACATGAGGGGTGGATCTGTAAGGTTGGCAGCGCTGGTGTGCTCACAGGGGAAACAGGCCCTCATTCGTCGCCAGTGGGAATGTTGACTGGTCCAGCCTTTCTGGGACACAATATGGACATTCCTCAAGGAACCAGGAATTGACCACTTTGGGTTATCTACCCCTAGGACAGAAAAAACATTCATTCAAAAGCAAGTATGCCAAGTGCAGAAGAAATGGGCCAGGAGGACTGTTACACGGTGGGGAGCTACCACAGTGTGGGGAGGGCAAAGGGCAGTCGAACCCTGCAGGGACCACCATGACTATGATAATGATAATTGGAAATGATCGCTCTGGACAAGAACTTAGAGCTGTAAGTAGGTAAAGGGACGTACATGATAGACCTTCAGTACCTCTACTGCAAACCACAATGGCCAAAAGGAGAGGGAGAGAGAAAGGAGAGAGAGAGTGAGAGAGAGAGAGAGAGAGAGAGAGAGGAGAGAGGAGAGAGAAAGAGAGAGAGAGGAGAGAACAGAGAGAGAATCTGCCATAGAGGTAGGCTGGGGGAGGGGGAGGGAAACTGTGACATTAGTGGCAGAAAATGTGCACTGGTGCACATTGTGAAACCCAATTGTGAACAACTTTGTAACTGTGTATTTCACGATGATTAATTTAAAAAAAATTTAAGGATGTGTACACACCATGTGCTCCAGACCTTTGGGCCATCTCCTTGTCTTCTGCCAGAACCGAAGACTTTATCTCTGCAGCATGATTCCCACAGAGATGGATTCTGTCCTTCTTGCCAAGATTATTTCTACTGGCTTCTGGCTTCTAATTGTACTGTTCGATCTGGAAGCCATGTAGTTCAGGAAGGCCAAGACTAGAGTTCAGACTCTTGGATCAAGATTAGCCTTGTGTCACTGTCTCTGACTCCCCCCTCACCACCACCACCACTCACACACACACACACACACACACACACACAAACACACAAACACTACCCCCCACCAAAGAAAAAATCTAGCCGGTTTCAAATATTCCTGCAATACTTGAAGAAACAAGAAAACTTCAATATAAACAATGTGTTCCCTGGAGTAGCAAAACATGCATGAAAGCCTCTTGAAATGGACCCTTGTCTACCCTAAGCACGGCAGACGTACAGACACTATAAAATCAGATGATTCATCTTGGAAGAGATTCCAAGTCGATGAAACTCTCAGGTACACCTGTCGTTGGACTGAAAATTATGGAACCTTCTCAGGTAGGAGTGGGCATCCCCCCCCACACACACACACCCATACTGCCAGAAGCACCAACAGCCTCCCTCACACCCCACAGACCACCATGTAAAGACCCCAGCTTCATAGCTTCAAAGCTAGTCTCAGAAGAGATGCTAAGCCAATGAACTCCCAGGCACAAGGGTCTTTGGGCTGGAAAAACTCTGGGGTCTCCTCAGGAGGGGCCTTGGGCCAAGAGTTGTCTCAGTGCTACAGCTCCCGGAGCTCCTGGAGTGTGTGGCCATATATGACACCTCTAAGTTCCACAGTGCTGACAGCCCAGGAGAATCACAGCAAATTTGATGGGAAATAATAGCACAGAAGCCCACTGAGCTTAGAACAGCAAAACAGTACCACCAAAGGCCCAACAAGCAACACACAGCTCAGTAAAACCTCAAGGACTTTAATAACACATGTGAGATAGAACAATTTTCTCAATTTTTTTTTACTGACCTAGTTTTGATAAGTCTTTTTGCCGTTTTGTGGTAACAAGCAATACAAAATAAATTATTCTGTGCCTACCAAAGGGGCAGGTTTTGTGGATGGGTGGGAAACTGGGGACTATGGTAGAGGGAAGGTGACACTCACTGGTGGCGGGACTGGTATTAGAACATAGACTGTCCCCAAAACTGTACTATGAATAACTTTGTAATCCACGGTGCTTAAATAAAGTTAGAAAGGGGGGAAAAAACACCATAAAAATCAAACTCACTGTAACTTGAATACACACTCAACTGATTCTGTTCTACTCCTGGCATTGTCAGTTCAAAGACGTGTACTATAAATGTACCAACCCTTGAAGAAAGTCATACCTACAGCTTATTTTTCTTGTTTTGTTTTTTCTTTTGTTTTCATAGGCAGGGATAGAACACAGACCTCACACATGCAGGGGCATGCGCTGTCTCGCTGAGACACAGCCCTGACCCCAGCATTCAATCTGTTGTTAAGAAAGGAATGGTGTTTCCTGGTGTGAAACAAATCCAAGGGATTATAGTATTAGAGAGAATTCTTTTATCTGTAGATAAAGAATTCTTGGGTAATTAAAACCTTAAACAATTAAAACCATTGCTCTAACAAAAAGGTAAAAGAATTTTTAGGTGATTAAAACCTTAAACAATTTAAACCATTGCTCCAACTAACAAAAAATTAAAGTAACCATAGAGGCAAAGAGGTTTATAAAAATAACATGGTTAGCTCCTCCCTGTTCACTTTCAACGCCTTTTGCTCTAATATTTCCCTCCCCTAAGTCTGCTTTGACTCCAAAAAGACAAGTCAGGGATGAATGAAAAGCTTATTACATGGATATAAAGAAGTGTAGTACGGGAACAACAGGGCAAAAACAAGAGAACCAGAGAGCTGCTCCACCTACAGAACTGAACTGACCCAGGCAATGAGACATGGGGTTCTGGGAAGGAGAAAGGAGGGTGTGGAGAGGAGAGGGAGGAAGAGGGAACCCAGGAGAATGGAGGAGGCAAACGCACTCAGGCGGTGGTGCTGGGGTGTTGGAATATTGTTTTCATGAAGCCCTAACATTGAGAGTGTTGTAAAATTGCAAATCGCAGTGACTAACACTTAAAAAAAAAGTTAAGCGTATTATAGGCCTTGATAATCCCCAAACAGAAAATTCTATCTTAGAATAAGCCCAAAAGACTGTTTACTGCTTTGCAGTTGTTCATAACTAGCCAAATATCCCATTACTAAGAATGACTACATCAAGACAGATAGTACAGCAGGTAGGGTACTTGCCTTACACGCAGCCAACCAGGGTTCAAGCCCCGGCATCCCATATGGTCCCCCAAGCACTGCCAGGAGTAATTCCTGAGCACAGAGCCAGGAGTAACCCCTGAGCACCTCCAGGTGTTACCCCTAAAAATTTTTGAAAAATGAATATATCTTATGAGCTCAAACAGAACTTCCACAATTGCATTCGAATTACACAAAATGACCATAGCTGAAGGTTGGGAAGGAAGATGCTTTGTAGCAGTGGAATATCACTCAAGTATGGAACAGAGTACTTGGAAGTCAGGGGGAGCAGGGGTAAGAATAGGAGAGGATGACGGTAAGGAATTAACAAGCAGGACTTGCGGTGGACAAGTCAGAGAACATGACATCACTTCCTGTCACCAGAACTGAGCTTGAAGTGCCCTCAAACATTCCCACCAGCAAGAAACGTGAGTCTTTTTTGTCCCCACATCCACCCCAACATGTTGTTTTGATGTGTGACAGTATCTGTGGTATGAGATGATATATTACTGCTGTTTTGATTTGTATCTTCCAGATGATTAGCAATGCAGAGAACTTTTTTCATGTGTCTTTTGGCCACCTGTAATTATTCTTTGAGTACGTTTCTGTTCATTTCTTCTCTCCATTTTTTGATGGAGTTAGACATTTTTTTCCTGTAAAGTTCTACCAGTACCTTATATATCTTTGATAGTAACCCCCCTTATCAGATGAGTGATGGGCAAATAATTTCTCCTAATCCATGGACTCTCTATGTATTCTGGTCATCATTTTCTTTGAGGTGCGAAGCTTCTTAATTTAATGTAGTTCCCATTTGTTTGTCTTGGTGTCCACTTGCTTGGTCAGTGGAGATTCATCCTTGAAGACATCTTCAGAGCCAATGCCTTGGAGAGTTCTGCCTACATTTCTCTATGTAACTTATATATTCAGGTCTAATATCAAGGCTTTGAATTAATTATTTGGCTTTTGTGCATGGCATTATAAAGAGGTCTCAGTTCACTTTTTTTGGCATGTAGCTGATCAGTTTTCCCAACACCACTTGTTGAAGAGGCTTTCCTTGTTTCACTTCACATTTTTTACTCCCTTTCTCAAAGATCAAATGATGATAAGCCTAAGGATCTGTTTCAAGATACAACTCTATTCCACTTATCTGAAGGTCTTTCCTTCCAGTACCATGCTGTTTTAATTACTACCACTTTGTACAGTTTGAATTTTAGAGAAATTGATGCCTTCTATCTTCTTTTTCATAAGGATTGTTTATTCAAGGTGTTGTGGGGTGGGGAATTATTGTTCCACATGAATTTCAGGGGTGTTTGTTCAAATATTTGAGAAGTTCCCTTGTAGGGACTGCACTGTAGGATGCTCTGGGGAGTATGCTACCTTGATGGTATTAATCCTATCCATGATGTGATATGAGATGATATAAAGGGGATGTGATTCCATTTCCTGTGTCTTCTTTTATCTCTTGTCCTTCTCTTTTCTGTCAGCTTCTTCCTCTGCTGGACTCCAGGATGGCCCGGAGAGGTTCTCTTTTCTCCACCTCTGAGTGTCTGCCTTAGGTGGGAATACAACCTGGAGTTTGGCTGCAAAAACCTCAACACTCAGCCTCCCCACTCTTCCCCACAGGTCCCCAACCCTGGAGTGTTCAATAGCTGATATGTGCTAAAGCTCAGAAGTTGATACTGGCCTGAGTTTCCATCCCTCCTGAGTCCTTGGAAGTTCTCCCCAGGGTTCTCTCTGAAATCACTCACAATCAAACTGAAATGGCTTAAATGAGAGAGAGAGAGAGAGAGAGAGAGAGAGAGAGAGAATGTCTTTTGCTCATATAAGTAATGGCAGCAAAGAAGTGAAAATGCAAACCAAATAACAGATCAAACAGGAGAAGGCCCAAATCAGATTATACAACACCCTGCTGAAGTGACCTGAACTGGTAGTTAACTGGGCATTTAATGCTGCCTTCTTCTCCCCCGCCCCCAACCACCACTGATTTGTCCAATTTGGTACTGGGCATGTTTTTTCATTGATCTCTGTCTTCAGAGTTTCCTGCTGAACCAACATTGTTTACTACTTACTTGGGCTTGCTTGCATATTTTAAAAGGCTGAAGTGTCTCTTGGTAGAAGAGCTGATGATAAGCCTGGAGGTCAAACCAGAAGTACACACTGTTCTTCCACAACTGTGGATGAAGAAAGCGCACAAATTACTGCCACCTCATCCAGAAAGCTCAGCAACGATCTCATTTCAAACATAAACAACAGTGTAGCTCCTTCTTGTTGTCATAAATCAGGCTCAATTTAAGGTAGTTAATCTTCTAGCATCACAAATGGTCAACATATATAATATTTACTGCTATTGTCTCTCAAGTATTAAAATTTTGCACATATGGCTCTCACATAATTGATGATTAAAGTATTAAACATTCTAGTAAGTTGTTAAAGACAGCTTTTGGGGACTAGAACAAAATCTGAAGGTACTTGGCTTTATCTGAACAAAGGAACATCAGAGCTGAAGCCCACACACAGCCCTCATCATTTCCAGTTAAGCACAGTGGAGATCATTTGTGATAACAATCTAGAAAGCTGAAAATGGGTTGGGGAAATGGCTCAAAGAGCTGGAGCATGTTCCGTGCACATGGGACCCCCAGGTTTGATCCATGGCCCCATGTGACCCCCCACCCCACCCCAAGAATTTCTAGGAGCAATTCCAGAGTACTGAAAATGTTCTGAGCACTTCTGAATGTGACCCAAAAACTTAAAAAATAATTTTTTGAATAAATAGAAAACTGGAAATGTATTTGCCCTCATTTGCTATTATCTATAATGGATTGAATTGGGGCCAGAGCAATAATACAGCAGGGAGGGCATTTGCTTTGCATGCAGTAGACTCAGGTTCGCTCTCCAGCATCCCATATGGTCCTCTGAGCACCGCCAAGAGTAATTCCTGAGTGCAGAGTCAGGAGCAACCCCAGAGCATTGCTGGGTGTGACTCCCCCAAAGAAAGCCTTAAAAATGGCTTGAATGATTAAAGGACTAGTAAAAATCCATTCTGAATTTAAAATAAAGGAAAAGGCCAGGGTTGTATCCCATGGATCCAAGCATAGTCCTTGCATTTGAGTTTGATCCCAGCCCACCCATCTCTCACCCCCAATACCACTGGGCCTGGGCCCCGTAATACAAATAATAGTAAAATAAAATCTACTACACTGAAAATAAGTTATATAAAAATTAACTATTGCTAAAAAGGGAAGTAAATTCCTTTCACTAATGTTTTACTTCTCTTAGGCATTAATTTCTCATGATAGTGAACCAAAGAGAATTATAATTGAGCTGTTCACATTTTCACAACCTATTTACAATGACATTTCTTTACCAGAGGAGGCAGAAATATCAAATACTATTATTTAAGCACTGAATAATTTTGACTTCTCTTGCATAAAATAGAATTAAAGCAAAGCAGAAGCATCTCTTGAAATAACGTTTTTCTACCTTGTTCCCAGTACGTTCGCAGAATTTAGTAAAGAAAAATCCAGCTCGAGTTTCTACATACAAAGTCTGCAACAAACTCTCCATGTCAAATCCTCCCAGGGCATCTTCAGCCAATGTTTTCGCCTGGATAACAAAACAGAAGGCCATTATCTACCCTGAAACACTATTTTTTCTTTTTTTTCTTTTTTTATGGCATTGCACAACCACGCAGTGTCATGAGTTCTGGAGGTTGTCCTTTTCTCCCTGGATGATTTTATTTGCAGGCCGTATATGTAACCAAGGCAGTGTGTTTGCAACTGACTGTCAGATAAGATTCATTTCTGGAGCCAAGGCAGAGAGACTCTATGGGCAAACCAGCCTGATTTCAAAGCGACTGAAGAGACTTCCCAAGCTCAATTATTTGCCTGATGGCTCGGGAACAGTGATAGCCTTTCCGGAGAATTCCAACTCTCTGTTGGTGGCCTCCATCCTGCTTCCTGACTGTTGTTTTAGCCTAGAGGAGCTGTTATCACAGCGACAAGGGAGTTATAAAAAGGACTCACTCCACACACCCCCAGGCTAACCATGCTGCTCATTAGCTGTCCCAAGGGGTTCCTCTGTGGACAGGTCATGGTCCGCTGAGTCCATGAGGCAGCAAAAGTTCTCATAAAACTTTGCTATTCCTGGACCTCACTGCCAATGGCGTTGGCAAGCCTCCTCTTCTTCAAACACAGAATGCTGGCAAACTCTCCAGGCCCCAAAGCGACTCCAAAATATGAAGAGGGGCCTCTTCATTCCACATGCACTCTTTGCCATTTGGGTTTTGCAACTTCAACTTCTTATCTTCAGAAAAATGGAGAGGTTGGAGATAGTACAGGGGGAAGGCACTACCTCCTCCACCAGGCTGACCTGGTTCAACTATATGGCTGGTTCCCTCCCATCACCTCCAGGGATCACACCTGAGCAGAGAGCCAGGAATAGCCCCAGAGCACCACTGAATGCTGTCCTCCATATAAAAGAGGAAAGAAATATGGGTCCGAACAACTTAAGGCTTAATGAAAGTAAGGACTCTCTTCATTGCACACTCTCTCTCCCCCTTAATAAGTGCTTAACCATTGGTGTTTCCCGGGGATGGGTATTTTAGTAGGAAAAATACACTAACTGGAAGAAAAGGAGTACAGTTTGCTTAGAATAAGACAAATAGTTCTACTAAATCATATCTAAGTATTCAGACTGAATTGGGACCTCCAAGGTTTCTGCTCAATATAATCCTTAAGTACAGAAAAGGTTATGCAGACATCAGGGAGTACTATGCTGCTATTTATAAAAGAAGAAATTCTGTTATTTTCAACAAAGTGAGTGGAACTAGAGCATATTTGGCTCAGTGAAATAAGCCAGGAGGAGAGACACACTGTACAAGTTCACTGATCTGTAGTGCGCAGGGAAATACATAAATGAACTAGCAAAAATAATTGCTCAGACTGAACTGAAGGTGAAGGTGAAGGTGATGGGTCCCTTCGGTGGGGAAACTGAGTCATAGGGTGCCATTACATGGTGAAGAACAGAACTAGACTCCGAGTGTGAATTATTTACAGAGCACACACAAACACTGATATAAGATGACACACGCCTAATTTGGGGAAGTTTCATAAAGAAATCTTAATTCAGTTTAGAAAAGTCACAGGGCCAGGGATGTGGCAAAGAGGGAACAGGGGCTTCTCATCCCGGAGGCCCTGGGTTCATCCTCAACACTCAAAAGCAAACAAAGAAAACACAACAGAATATCTAGGAAATATGTAGTTTCCATTTAGAACTGGTGTGTTAGATCCACATGATTAAAGGAAACACACTCTGCCTTTTACAAATTCTATCTTTCCAGAATGTAACAGCAACTATTTTTATTGAATATTAAAAATTTAGTAAACTTTCTTGATTCTTAGTTTGTGTGTGCCGTGTCACCAGACTGCAAAGCAGACCACGGCTGGTTTTGAGCGCAGTAATTGACGGAGTGTAAAGCAATATGGCTGTATGCAAGGAAAGCCTGCTATATGTTTGAGTCAAGATCCTTCAGCAAAGAAAAGAAAATGTCTTGTTTAGCAAAGAAAAATATGACAAATCAATACAAATATTCTAAATTTGGTTGCTCCACTATTCACAAGAGCCAGAATCTGGAAACAACCAGTGTGCCTGAGAACTGATGACTGGATAAAGAAACTTTGGTACAACTACACAATGGAATACTATGCAGCTGTTAAGAAAATGAAGTTATGAAATTTGCCTATAAATGGATGGACGTGGAGAGGATCATGTTGGGTTAAATTAGCCAGAGGGAAAAAGACAGATATAGAATGACTGCATTTATTTGCATAACATATATATATATATATATATATGTATATCCCTGTATCATTGTCTTCCCGTATATCGTCAATTTGCTCAAGAGGGCACCAGTAACATCTCAATACGTCCTGTCACATGCAAAATAACCCAAGGGCATCATCCCGCTCCAGGAACATAAAGAGCCTCAAACTATTCCATCAGTTCATGGGAATGAGGTCTATAATTGTTACTGGTATTTGTCATGTCAAATATGACACGGGTAGCTTGCCAGGCTCTGCCGCGTGGGTGGCATACTCTAGTAGTGTGGGTGGGATACTCAAGTATATATATATATACTAACCTATATATATATATATATATATATATATATATATATATAATAGATATTATGATACCAATATCCAAGGTAAGGCAAAGCATGGATCAGGAGGTCTTGCCAAAGGTGGAAATTACCACAAACATGTGGGAGTCAGAGGTTAGGTAAGACAGAGAAGGAAACAGGAAACAGTGTGCTAATAATTGTCAAAATTGCTAATACCAACCTAGAACTGAGCATTAAATACAGGCAAAAGATACATATGATAACCTCTAAATGTATGTATTACAATCCACAATATGTAATAGAAAGGAGAGAGAGACGACAGACAGACAGAGAGAGAGAAAAGAGATAAAGAACCTGCCATAGAGGCAGGCTAGGGAGGGGGGAGGGAATCAGGGACGTTGGTGGTGGGAAATGGGCACTGCTGGAGGGATGGGTGCTGGAACACTGTATGACTGAAACCCAAATATGAACATCTTTGTAATTGTATATTTCACAGTGGTATAATAAAATATTGAAAAATAATAATAAATAAATAAATTTGGCTGCTCTTCAAGCCTATGCCGCTGAGCGTGTGAGCCACTCACTTCCTATTTCTGGCCTGTCTATTCATACTCTGGAAAGGCTCTGTTCTCTTGCAGACACATACATTCCTCTTTCTCTCCCTGCACATCTTTCTACATAAGTATCAATAGTGAGGGTCTTGCTTTGCAGGAAAAAAAAAAACCTACCTAGAACAGGAGATACTGATCAGTCAAATCTACCCACCAGTTCTCCAAATACTTACCACATTTTCTTCCGTATAAGTAAATCTTCTTTCCAGCTGGGGCTTCAGGCATTCAGATATGTCGGTGAAAGATGTCATATGGAAGACTCTGTTGCATTCTGTTGTGTACTTGGACCTGAACGACAGGGATGCAGAGTAATGGATCAGGTGATGGACAGGGCACGCCCCTAAATTTCCCTCTCCCAGGATGCCCAGGGAGCAGGGTTTCATGTACCCAGAAGTAGGCCTGGGCATCCCCAGAACAAAGCTTTCATAACAAAGCACCCCAAAAGGCAGCACTGAGAAATTCTGAGCAGGAAGAAACACTTCCAGGCCGAGAAGCATGGCGGGGAGGGTCCAAAGGTTTGAAACATTCCCCCTGAGGGAGTCGGGGGCTATTGTGAGTGGGGTGATTGCAGCACCTCAGTCTTTCAACTAAACCCAAAGGAGACCATTCCCCAGGTCCCAGTATTCAGGGCGAGTGAGAAACAAGAGCAGCAGGAAGAGTAAGACAGAGACAGAACCCAGGAGCACACACACGACCCAGAGAAGTCATGCCAGTGTGACAAGTTTCCACTCACCACTTTGTAGGATTTGCCTAAAAAGCAAGAAAAGATGGAACTGACTCTGGAAGGAAATGCCGGTGGGTGCCATGTTGGTGACCTCATCCCACTGAAGGCCTTACAGGGCACCATTTCAGAATCCTCTCTCCCTCCCTGCCCTAGACCTGTGGACAAGTTCTGAGGAGAGTTCAGAACATCCCTAGGAGAACTCCATGCCAATAATGCGCCTAGTGTGCCAAATGCTAGCACTCACCCCACTGCAGTAAACACAGCCTCAGCCTAACTCAGGAGCTCCACCCACTCGCCCTGCAGGGCAGCTGCCGCTGGGCTGGGCCAACACCCCACACAGTCCAAGGCAGCCACATACCATGGCCCAACAGGGCCACCATACCCCACTCAGTACACCACAACCACTGGCTCTCCATAAAGTGGGCATTAAACAAAACACGCCCAGTGTAGTAAGAGCCATACACAACACGGCCAAAACTACCATCTCACTCAATGAAACACTGAAGCTTTTCTGCAACGACCAGGAGCAAGATATGGATTTTCCCTCTCTCACCATTATTATTCTGTGCTGTCTTAATTAGAAGTTCCAGTCAAAGCAATTCAGTGAGGTTAAAAAAGAAAAAAGTCATCCAATTTGAAAAGGGAAAATGAATCTGCCACTGTAATAGTACATGGCCTGCTATTACACTCAGAAATGCCTGAAAGCTCCAGCAAGAAACTATGATAATAAATCTGATAAAAGTGCCAGTCACCAAATCAAAAAACAAATATCTATTGCCTGGAGCCAGAGGGGTTAAGGTCCTTGCCTTGTATATTGGTTGACCCTGGTTGCTTCCCAACCCCACAGGATCCCTCAATCATCACTGTGTGCATTCCTAGAGGCTCTGAGCACTGCAGGTCTGGCATAATCTCTAGCCCTTTGGGCTACCCCCTCAAAGGGCCAGTCATACCACCAGTCTGCAGCATCTTTTTATTTACTTATTCACGTATTTATTTATTTATTCATTCATTCATTTGTTTATTCATTCATTTATTTGCTTTTTGGGTGACAACCAGTGATGCACAGGGGTTGCTCCTGGCTCTGCACTCAGGAATTACTCCTGGTTGTACTTGGGTGTCGGGAGCCACTGGGGTCCCCAATAGTACCAGGAATCGAGTTCCCTTCTACCTCCGAAGCTGGTGGGGAATAAATGAAAACTCAGGAATCCGGCGCAGGTTTTAAAATGCTTTACTTATCACAGGTTCAGGCATACAAATTAGCAATAGGAAAAAACTCTGTCCTTAGGATTCCCAGCTAGAACCTCAGCCACGTGTGGGCCAAGATGGCAGCCACCGTGTGTTAAGGCCCTGTAGAGAGGAGACAAAGACAAGACTTCCAAGAAGAGTGCAAGCCCCAAAAGAGAGCCCAAAAAAAGAGAGAGCCAAGAGAAGAAGCAGGCTAGTTTTATCCCCTGCAACTCAGACCTTCCACTTTTCTAGGAAGCAGGCAGGGTCAAATGCCCTCAGGTAATTTCTCCCAGCATCTCACCTAGGCCCTTTTTAGATGCTAATGTTTTGAGCCAAGATCTGCCTACCCTTTATAGGAATCTCTACCATTTATAGGGTAGAGAAGGGGGTTTCTGAGATGGCATATCTCTGTACCAAAGACTATACTAATGCCAGTTAAATATTTCTCCAAGCCTTCACAAGAGTCTCATCTTTACGTCACGGTAGTTTTGTATTTTAGTTGCTTCTGAATTATCAGGGAGCCATGCTTGCTTGCTTGCTTGGAGGCAAACAGCATTTCTCTCTGATCTAATTACTTAGAGATCCAACGTGGCCAGGCAAATATGCCAGTAAGATCTAGCTAGTCCCACGATGATTATGGTAGCATGAGAGAATATTTATACCAGCCAGTACAGAATACATGGTCAGATAAACTGCCACATTTAAACTACCCCCCTATCTACGAAGTCACCTGCAGGAGGCAATCTAGGGAAGATGCAGAGGCTCTTAGCTGTCCTGCAACACTTGGGGGACCATATGAGATGCTAGGGATCGAACCTGGGTCGGCTGCATCCGAGCCAAACTCCCTCCCTGCTGTGCTCTCACTCTGGCCCCTCCAGTTTCTTTCTTGAGGTGATAACACCATTGGGAACTATATAGGGCTAATAGTTGCATAACTACGTGAATATGCTCTTAAAAATTAATGACTTATATACATGATTAACTTAGTGAAGCATTATGTGAATTCATTTTAAATATGAAATATGAAGAGATAGAGAGATGTCACATGAGTTAAGGCACATGTCTTGCATGTGGCTAATCCCAGTTCAATTCCTGGCATCACGGAGTTCCCTCGTAAGACTGCGTACAGCCTGGGAGACCCCAAGCACCACCAGTATGGCCCTAATAATTCTCAGCATCTCGGGCTCCATACACCAAAGTCTTCCTGACTCCTTGTATGGAACCTGACACAGTTGGTCAAGAATTGCCAGGAGGCAGTGGTCCCAAGGTCTCCTGAGCACTGCTTGGGAAAACCCCGTCCATTAAAAAAAAGGGAAATTTTAAAATAATTAAACCAAGAATTCATCACCAGCCAGTCCTACACGAATGCTCACACCAAAGAATGTCTTATTCAGATTGAAGGGGAGGAAAATCCCATTTGAAATAGACCACAGTTAAAAGAGAAAATAAGTGTGTGGACAAATATATGACCAAAGTGATCAAATTAGCAGACTATGGGAAATGATGACACTGGTGTTGAGTTTTGAGAGTTTTCAAGTTGGAGAAATGTTGAATTATACTGAATAGACTCCAAAGAGCCACAGAGCTGTCTCCTGAGGGGCTGGGGGCTCTACTCATCTCAGAGGTACTGACCTATTTATAACTGCCCGAGTCTGGGCTTCTCAAACTCAAGAGTGCATGCAGAAAGTAGCACCTTCAAATACCCACCAATGAAATATAAGGAACATCTACAGAATCAGTATACTTCTCCAGCACTGTTGCAGGACACCTAAAAGCCTAGGCCTCTACATCTGCCCTCGATTGCCTCCTGCAGGTCACCTCATAGATAGGAGGATAGTCTGAATGTGGCAGTCTTATCTGACCTTGTATTCTGTACTGGCTGGTATAAATATTCTCTCATGCTACCACAAGCATCGTGGGACTAGCTAGATCTTATCAGCATATTTGCCTGGCCACATTGGATCTCTAAGTAATTAGACCAGAGAGAAATGCTGTTTGCCTCCAAGCAAGCAAGCATGGTTCCCTGATAACTCAAAGGCAACTAAAATACAAAACTACTGTGAAGTAGATGAGACTCTTGTGAAGGCTTGGAGAAATTTTTTTTTGGAGAAATATTTAACTGGCATTAGTATTAGTCTTTGGTACAGAGACATGCCATCTCAGAAACCCCCTTCTCTACCCTATAAAGGCAATTCCAGGCAGATCTTGGCTCAAGATATTAGGTGAGGTGCTGGGAGAAATTACCTGAGGGCATTTGATCCTTCCTGCCAGGGGAAGTTACATTTAGCTTATAGCTTCTCCCAGCTCTGCTAGGAGGCTTTTAATTAGCTCTGGGTCCTTGTAAACAACCAGATGGTCTCCTGAAGTTGCTACATTTTATAGAGCTATTTTCCTGTTTTCATCTCTAGATAGCCCAGCCCAGAATGGGCTGGACTGGGGAGTTTGGGTGGATTTTGAGCTATAAGATAAGCTGCAAAAAAGAAAGAAGCTCGCTCTCTCTCTTTTTTTCCCCTTTTTGCCATTTCAGCTTCCCTTGGTGTTTTGCTTCTCCATCCTCTCCATTCTCTGTTGGGCCTCAACACTTGGTGGCAGCCATCTTGGCCTACACCTGGCTGGGGCCTAGCTGGGAACCCAGAGTCCAGAGGTTTTCCCTGCTCTTGGATTGTATATTGGAACCTGTGATAGTAAAGCCCTTTTAAAACTGCATCAGATTCCTGAGTCTTCATCCATTCCCGCCGGCTTTGGAAGTAGAAGGGAACTCACTTCCCAGCACTGTCGGGGACCCCAGCGGCGCTCCCTAACACAGCACCACAGAAAAAGGAGAGAAGATAGCTTTTTCATGTACATTTAATGTTGAAAATCTTGAAAACTCCAACTATTGAATAAAAGCTGTACTTACTCTCTGTCAGTCATATCATCCTTCGACATTCTTGGCTGGTATGAAGTCTCACTCTTCCATGCTTTTTGAGTTGCTGTTTGGGTAAGAGATGATTTCCTGGGAGATTTTGGAGGTTGTACTGCACTGGGTTGTTCTTTCTTTAAAAAAATAAAATAGTGGAGATAATAAAGGAAAAAGTGGGTGAAGCAGAGGAAGCACCGCCCTGCACATTCACTTTGTTCACTGTTAGAAGATTCCAGCCACTGACAACGTCTATGCTTCCCAATTTCCTATCCCCCACCTCCCCAAAAGAGGCTCTGATTTTCAAATTCCAGTTTCCATGAAGGCCAAAACTCAGCAGCACTATAGATTACGAAAAGTACAGCCAGAGGTTTGTCTGAGGGCCTCAGTCCCCTCATTGTGGGCGGTGGGAGAGGAAGAAAAGGAATTTTTGGAGGAAACAGTTCTAAGTCATTATAGGAACTAATGCTGATGTGCTCGCATGGTCACAGCCTCCCTGGAGCATGCCTCGGAGGTGTGTATTGCCTTGGTGGCTGGGCCTCACAGGCTACCGGGAGAGCAGATTTCTCAATAGTGTGACATACACAAAGGCCACAAGGGGCAATGGTGGGGATGCCAAGGGCACAAATCCATGAAAGAATCCATGAGGGTACTAAAGTGATGCCACCTCAAAGCACAGTGCCCAGACCAGCCCCAATCCTACATCACATGGGAGAGACCACATTCGACCCACAACTGTGTCAGGACCCATCACTGACCCTGAAGCCCGCTGGGCAGGTGGCCCCAGGAATCTGTCTTCACACACTGCAGCTGCCTAGCTGAGAAGCACCAGCTGAGAGCCTCGCTTTAATCACCAACAGTCTTAGTCAGTTTGGCTCGGGAGCTGGGACTCAGAGGCACAGCATTTGCCTTGCACTTCGGAGGACCTGGGTTCTGCCCCAGCACTGGCCCCAAAAAGGAAATAAAAGAAGAATCCAGCCCTGGTGTTTGGCAAGATTTGGAAACTCAGTTCTAGGCCCCATTACTTGACAAAGTGAGTCTGAGTCATTCCCACCTCAACCACATTAGGGTCTCCATCGGAGGAACCCCAAGTTCCTGTTTGCTTTAGGGTGAAAAAAGCCTTTTAGGCCAGCTCTAAAGCACTCCTGGGACAAGTCAGACACTCGGGTCAGCTCTAAAGCACTACTGGGACAAGCCAAACATGTCGCAACATCTCCCGACTTTCAAAGAGATGTAAAACAGTAATAGATATTGGTATGACTCACCACACACAACATTCTAGGACACTTTGTAGGATCAAGATTGAGGGTTTGACTTCTTCCACAGAGATCACACCCACGCCACTGCTGCTCTCCCCCCAGTCTGTGAACCTGCTGCTCTTT